>SJYC01023004.1:0-34801 GCA_006408675.1 Madoqua kirkii | reverse complement strand
ATCTTCTCTTTTTACTGGAATGGTGGTATTCTGCAGTTGGAGCTATAGCGACAGAATAGGAAACGTAAGGATTGTATGTTGGTGGATTCATGGACTAAAGCATCAGTTCATGCCTTCATGAAGACAGAGACTAAGAAAAATAGGGAAGACTGAGGCCAGAGGAATGGATAGGGCTTAAGGAAAGGTTGAAGCTCAGCAAGAGATAAAGATCGAGGTAAAGTTCAAAATTAGTTAAGTGCTCAGAGATGTAGTGAACTATTGGAATAATAATCAGGGATGTGTGTCTACTATCTTGGTATTGATGTGCTATTGTGATGAGTTCATATCAAAATTGCTACCTCCAAACGTGCATTGGGATGTTCTTTTAGTCAAGAAATATCAGTGCTGAGGTAGAGGACCGTGTTGGGATCAGAGAGGATTTTCTGCATAGAATCAAGATTCAGTATAAATTTTCTGTGGGAAAAAGATATATCGGTTACCCAAGAAATCTGGCAAAAGAAACAATTTAGCATTTGTGCTCAAGTCCAGGTGGTGTTGGTGATAAAGAACCTGCCTACAGTGCAGGAGACATAAAAGACACAGGTTCGATCCTTGGGTCAAGAAAATCCCCTGGAGGAGGGCATGGCAATCCACTTCAGTATTCTTGCCTGGAGAATCCCATGGACAGAGGAGTCTGGCGTGTCCATAGGGTCACAAAAAGACACGACTGAAGTGACCTAGCACACAGACTGGAAACAGTTGTAGATCCACAAATAGATGCGTCCATGTAATCAAATATCCTGCGCTGTCAAAAAGAATCCCTAGAGAAGGGAAAGGCTATTCACTCCAGTATTCTTGCCTGGAGAATCCCATGGACAGAGGAGCCTGGAGGGCTACAGTCCATGGGGTTGCAAAGAGTCAGACACGACTGAGAAATGAGAATATGCATGCACTCATTTGGGCTAATCTGTCAGATACGGTAAGTGAAACAAACAAGGTAGAAAACTGTATATAATATGTTAAAATTTGTAGGAAGAAGACATCGACATGTTTGAATATATGTAAGATGTCTCTGGCTATAGGATGTGCCCCTGGACAGGGCATCTCAGGGACTGGTGTTGAAGGTGGATGGGAGTGATACTTACTGGTTACCATACCTGCTCTGGTACCATTTGAGTTTTTAAAGCATATACAAGTACTACTCAGAAAATGAAAACATAACAGAAAACAGCAAAAACAGAGCCACAGGCCGGCCTGCCCTCTGGTGGTCTGGTCCTTGAGTACTGGAAAGTCAAGGCCGCACACCAGAGATGAGCAAGGCTCCTGTGGTGCCCTGAAAGACAGGAGGCAGCAGGTGTGGGCCGAGTTTGCTGTTAACATGCTCACAGGCAGCCCAGCTCTCCAGGCCTCTGTCTGCACGTTGCAAAAGAGGGGGAGGTGTGGAGGCCCAATACCAAGACAGGTATCCCCACTTATAGGCTGTGCAGTGAGCTGAGCAGCGGAGCTCTGGAGGGCAGAGGTGTGCTTGCCAGGCAGGCAGGACACTGATCTCACTGTGGACTCCAGCTGGGCACGTCCCTGCCGGCTCCCAGGACCACAGAGGAGCTGAGGGCGTGAGGCTGTGCTGGATCCCAGGGCTTTGCATTCCCAGCGCCCTTCTCCATATGTCATCTGCACGCCTGTGACAGGGGAGTGTTGCTAACCCCTTTCTGCACATGAAGAATTGGAGGCTTGTTTGTTCCAAGGACCTGTCCAAGGTCACCTCACTGGTACATGGCTGAGCTGGGGTTGGAACTCAGTCCATGTCCCACGCAGTGAATGGTGGGAAGAGGTTGCTAATGACTTGGGCAGGAAATGGGCATCACCCTCTTCTGGTCCAGGCTGAGAGAGCTCAGGGTCCCAGGTTTGAGAAGCAGGTTTGGTAAAGCAGACAATTCAGCAGCAGCTGCTGACCTTGAGGAACTTCCTTGAACTAGAACCACCACTGCTTCCTCATAAGGAAGAGGGAGGTGACTCTGGGAACCTGTGAGAGGTTCTGCCGTGGCCTAGTGCCATTTCCCTCTGCTCGTTGGCAAGTGCCAATCAGGCTAGATAAGTGGATAAAATGACATTCCCTGCCTATTTGGAAATCCTATTATTTCTCCAAGGTCTGGCCCCAGTGCCGATCCTCCACAGAGATTCTCGGATCACTCCCAGGGCACTGGATCTCTTTATTCTCGCAGAGCCGTTTCACACGCGGTTCCCTCCTCAGGGCAGGGTCCTTGAGATTGCCCACGCTGTGGCCAACTTTGGGTTCACAGGAAGGTTTTGTGAAGGCTGAACGGAGTCCTGGCCTCATCTCTCCTCTCCACAGACAGAAGTCATTTATGATGATGACTCTCATATGGCTAGGACAGAGGGTGTTTAGCAGTGAGTGACTCAGAGTTGGGGCTGGCTGTGAAGGCTGCAGGGAGATTTTCTCCTGGAGGCCCTAGGACCTGCAGAGATGCTGAATTAACCTGTGTGGGCTCTGGCAGTGGTAAGGGGGGAAGCCTGGGGGTACAGGGAGAGGCTGCATGTGGACGATCAGGCCGCTCAGTGGGCCTGGGATGTGGGAGAGGTCTGAACGAGGCAGCTGGGGAGGGGCAGCCAGAGCTGCAATCAGCAGTTAGTGGGAAAGAGAATGAGGAGGAGAAAGAGGAGGAGAAAGAAAGGCCAGGAGCGGACCTATATTGTCTGGTGGCTTCTGATGGGCCAGGCAGTGGATAAGACATAATTTTAGTAAAAAAGAGGGGTCAAAGGAAGTCTCAAAAACCCAGGGAGCACCCTTTTAAAAAGAAGGGGTGATGGCCAACTTCACAGGCTTCGAGGAGGTCAGCCTGTGCAGGGCTCAGGGAGGTGGCTGGCACGGGCCGTTAGGAGGCCACGCAGCCTGGACTGATGGCTCTTCGGGCATGATGGTGGAGACGCTGGATGGCAGTGTGAAGTGGGCAGCGAGGAGTCGCTTGTGAGTTGGGAATGGGCCCAGCACAGGCTCACTGCATGATTGATTCTGCTGCTTGAACCAAATAGCTGGCAATGTAAACACTGCCCGATCCCGGCACAGCTCTTGGCTTTGCTAATTAGCCCTGAGATTATTCCTTGCAAGGGGCAACTACATCACACCTCAGTTACGGCTGAACTACTGGAGAGGGAGGCAGGTCTGCTCATTGGCTGCCTCTGCCCCAGTTCTCCCTAAGAAATGCTCCAGACAGTCATCTGGCCCCTGCCTCCTGGTTCTGCCTTCTTCCCAAGGTACCACTGCTTAGGTGTTATTACTTAGGAGAGGGACTAGTTTGTGTAAGGGAAAAGTCACAGGGAGAGACTGTGGTGTAAATGTTAATCGTTTTTTTAACTCCGCATTATGTGATCCGTTAACATTAATATTTAATTTAATGCAGTCAAAAGATTAATGCTTGTGTTTATTTCTAAAAAAGGCAAGAATGCTTCAGGCTGCTTTTCAGCTTGGTTGAGCTTTGGGGGTAAAAAAAAAAAAAACAACCCACTCCGAACAGAAGAAATATATTCATGCTGTAATAACACAAATACCCCCCCTCCCTCCCTTTCTCCCTCCTCAATTCCTAAAAATAAGCCACGGGGTTCTAATGGGGACACTGATTAAATATTCGGCTCTGTAATTTATGCCCAAGTGAATCCCAACAGGAACCAGGGGCTCTGGAAATCTGTTGTGAAATAATTATCCTGAATGACATTGTCGAGATGGTCTGCAAGGGTGCTGTCAATAATGCATTAGCCCAAATCTGTTTGAAATACAGCAAGGAAATTACACGATATTCATGGGAACCTGAAAGAATTATCAGTAAACAAATTTAATCAACTTGATGTTATGCATACCACTCAACCTCTTATTATCTGATCATCTAGGTTTAGAACACGCAGGGGAATTGAATGACGTGGGATGCGAGGCTGTGTGTGTGTGTGTGTGTGTGTGTGTGTGTGTGTGTGTGTGTGTGTGTGTACTTGGTGGAATCAGCCTCAGGTTTCTACATTTCTCCTCCTTGGCTGCATTTCATTTGCATTTTTCTCTAGGGCTGACTGTTCGCTGTCAGCTCTCATATCAGCCTGCTCCTTGAACACTCACTTTTCCCCCCAACTCGTGTCAGAGCCCTGCTTAGAAAATCAGCTTACTGTCCCCCTGTCCTTCAGATACCTCTTACTCACCTTATGCCTTCCAAAGGAGTGGTACTTGCCCCTGCTTTCAGCTCAGAAGTAAAGAGGAAGTGAGTGCTGTTATCTGAGGGATACTTCCTGGCATAGCAGAAAAGAGCCTTAAGGAAGGATCTGCCACTGATTTGCTGGGTGATCTTACCTCAGTCCCTGGCCATCTCTGGGCCTTAGTTTTCCTGTCTGAAAAGTGGGTCTTGGGCTGAGCTTCTTAGTAGCAGCTCAGCAGTGTCTCATTTGATTGGCTTCTTCTTCGTGTCCTCTTGAAGCTGACGGGGACCCCAGAAGGAAGGGGGCTTTCTCAAAATTACACAGGAAGTTGGAGGCAGAGTCAAGATGAGACCTTTCAGACCCACTTCTCATGACCCCTCTGTCTCCTAAGACAGAATGTTTTCTCTTTGCCTGCACTACAGTCCATGAGGAGCATTTCTGAGTCTTCAGCTCCCATCCCAGCTCTCACTCCTGGGTCAGGGGACTTGGGTTGCCTCCTGGGGTGTGTATTCCTTTCTATTTCCACGTCTCAGCTTCCTTACCTACACAACAGAGCAGTTGGGTGAGGTGACAGAAGCCACGTATTTTAATTAAAAAAAAAAGTATTTGGCTATGTTGAGTCCTAGTTACAGTGCATGGCCTCTGTCATTGTGGCACATGGGCTTAGTTTCTCCAAGACAAGTGGGAGCTTAGTTCCCTGACCAGTCATTGGACCCGAGTCCCCTGCATTGCAGGCTGGCTCTTAACCAGGGAGCCTCCAGCAAAGTCCCAGACGCCGCTGATTTAGCTTTGACATTCCTCATTGTCACTTACTTCCTAAGTTCCTCAGTTGGCTGTGGCTTCGTGCTTTGAGGAAGAGGGTCTAACCTCCAGATCCAGACTGTCACCATCCTGCCTAACTTCTCTGTGAAACGAAAGTGCACGCTTGTTGAGCACCTGCTGTGGCCAGTGTCCAGGCCCTGGGTGCGTATGAGGTGGGTGATGCTCACGGAGGCCTGCTTTGTGATTGGCCCTGAGCCTCATATTGGTGTAACTTGATGGAAGTTGAGAAGTTCTACTTGGAGATTAAGTAAAAGCCAGTTCATTCATTGACTGCTTTTTGGGGCACCTGCTGGGTGTCCATCCCTACACTTGGCCTTGTGTAGAATAACAGTGACATGAATACAGATTATGTACTAAGTGCTGAACTAAACACTTTACACGTGTAAGAGCAAGACGAATCGCCTGAGAATGGGCCATCACGAGGCTTCCCTGGTGGCTCAGCAGGAAAGAACTGCCCTACAATGCAGGAGAGGTGGGTTCAGTCCTTGGGTGGGGAAAATCCCCTGGAAGAGGGCATGGGAACCCACTCCAGTGTTCTTGCCAGGAAAATCTCATGGACAGAGGAGCCTGGTGGACTACAGTCCATGGGATCACAAAGAGTCAGACACGACTAAAGTGACTGAGCAAGCATGCATGGGCCACCACGAAATAAAGTTAGGGGCAAGAGGCAGAAAACACCTGCATTATAAAGAACAGCCAAAGCAGAGAGGGATAGACCCCACAGTACCCCCCACCCATCCCGAAGCTACTGAATGGGCCTTTCTCCCTCCACGCATCACTGTAGCCTGGCCCCTGGGCCCCGCATCGTCCCAGCCTATACAAATGAAAGTCTAGATCTGGTGCTGCTCAGTATGGTAGCCCCTAGCTCCAGGCGGCTGTTCAGTTCAGACTAAGAAGTGCTGTAAGTGTATACTATACACTGGATTACAACAACGAGTACAGCTAAAGGGTGCCAAGTAATTCATTAATAATTCTCATGTGACTAGATGTTGGAATGGGCTTCCCTGGTGGCTCAGACAGTAAATGGTCAGCCTGCAGTTTTGAAGACATGGGTTTGATCCCTGGGTTGGGAAGATCTTGATCTTTTGGAGGAAGCAAACCAACTCCAATATTCTTGCCTAAAAAAATCTCATGGACAGAGAAGCTTGGCAGGCTACAATCCATGGGGTTGAAAACAGTTGGACATGACTGAGTGACTAACACTAATAAATATTGAAATATTACTTTGGATAGATTGAGTGAAATGAAGTATTAAAATTAAATTTACCTGTTTCTTTTCCCTTATTTTAATGTGACTAGTAGGAAATCTAACATAATATATGTCTTATATTTTATTTCTATTGGAAATAGAAATATTTAAATATGGAAATAATTTATCTCATGGGAATAAGGAATACTAGGTTGGTGGTGCTGTGACTTTCCCCTCCCATTTCTCATGGGGGAGACTAGAGGGGAGTTTGTCCCTACCCATGTAAGGGGTTCTAAGAGAATCTCTCATAGCAATGGAGGAGTGCTGGATGAAGGAAGACTGGCATCTTATCTGTTGGCTTAATTTATCAGAATTGTTGCCCTGCTCCCTCTGCTGGTCTGAACAGGGGGAAAAGATAATCAGGGAGCGTGGTAGATGGAAAAATCCACACCCCCCTCACTTCAAAGATGTCTGTGTGTTCATCTCAGCAACCTGTACATGTTAACTTACATGGCAAAAGGGACATTGCAGATATAATTAAGGTTAAAGACCTTTCGGTGTGATTATCCTGGATTATCCATCTGGGCCTAATCTAATCACAAGAGTCCTTGAAAGTGGAGAACCTTTCCTGGCTGCCCTCAGAGAGAGACGGGATGACAGGGATGATGGAAGAAGAGGCAGGAGAAATCAGAGTATGAAAGGGAACTGACTTGCCATTAATGGCTTTAAAGTTGGAGGAAGAATGTCGTGACCCAAGCAATGCAGATGGCCTCTAGAAGTTGGGTACACAGTGAAACATGTTCCCCTAGAGCCTCCAAAAATGACACAGCCCCACTGACACCTGTGTTCTGGCCCAGTGAGATCTGGGTTGGACTTCTGACCTACAGAACTGGGAGGTCTTTGTGTTAAGTCATAGTTTGTAGTTATTTGTTATGACAGCAATAGGGAGTGAATATAGAGAAAGACATGAGGTTGGAGAGAGGGTATAGCATTTGGTCCAATAAAATTGCATGAATTGCTCATGAGTTGAGTGGACATCTTGGAATACAGCCAGGCTTGAACCATTCTGCCAAGACATATCTGAGAGCTTAGATGCAGGGGAAAGGAGCTTAGCAGTAAGAGGATTTGGGTTAGACCACCAAGGGTGACAGCTGAGAAAGAGCAAATAAGATTAGGTTGGAAAAGATGTAGGGGCTGTGTAATGGAGAGTCTGCCTTCCTGTAGGGTCTCCTGAAGAGCTCGTGCATGTGTTCCAGGATCAGTTTGGGACCTGTCACACAGAGATTATTACCAGAGACAGTGAAGATTGGGCCATGGAAGAGCTATTTGTATCAGTTAGTTAGACTAGGCTAATGGTAAGTAACAAATAGTCCACAAATGTTGGCACTTTAAACAATGGAGTATATTCCCCACGTGTTCTCCATGTCCATCTCTACCCATCCTTCTGGGATCCATGCTAACATGTCATCTGCTAAAGGATGCCACATGGATCCATCTAATTTCAAGGGGAAAGGAAAGTGTAATCTTACTATATGCCTGGGGCTATAATTGGGGATAGTTAACCACCAGAACCAATGCCCACCAATCCTCTTTTCCTTTCTATTCTTTCCAGGCCCAAAAGCTCTCAAGGAGAAAGGACCCCAGGAAAGGGAGGAGAGGAGGGAGAAAGAGCAGAGCAGATAGCCTCCCTCATGGTGTGACCCTCAGATTGATGCCTAACTAGTATGGGAGGAAGGGTAGCTGGTGACAACTGAATTAGTTATCCAACTGAGATTTTAAGCCAGACTGGGCTTTTCATTTAGATTTTGAAAGGATATGGGAGGTTCTTCCTGTGATGTCATTAAAAAATAAGAAACTGAGATTCATCAGGGCATGGATGAAGGCAGTACTTAGAAAATAGTTATTTTTTTATTTGGCCCACTAATTTCAGAATCTGCAATCCAACTACCAATGCATTTAATCCTTAAAATGATCCTTTGAGGTAGTCACTATAATTACCTTCATTTTATATATTACCAAACTCAAGCTCAGAGAGGTAAAGTAACATGTCCACTGGTACACAGCTCTAGCAGTGAGCCAAAACTCAAACTCAGACTTGTCTGCAAGTACACTTCTGGGCATCTCCAATGGCTCAGTGGTAAAGATTTTGCCTGTGATGCAAGAGACATGGGTTTGATTCCTGGTTGGGAAAGATGCCCTGGAGGAGGGCATGGCAACCCACTCCAGTATTCTTGCCTGGAGAATCCCGTGGATGGAGGAGCCTGGTGGGCTATAGTCCATAGGATTACAAAGAGTCAGCCACAACTGAAGTGACTGAGCTTGCACAGGCATGCAACTATACTTTTAAAAGTCACACTTGCTTCCCTGTGCCATAGTACTCTGATATAAGTGACCCTTCTAAAGGAAACAAGAAGAGACTCACTTACACTGAGAGTTATCCCTTTGTGGGTAGAAGGGTAAATTTAGAAAGATCTTCAGGATGTAGCAAAAGGGAACCCACATTTCTGGGACACCTACTATGTGCCAGGGCTCACCACATACTTGGCATGTATTATCTCATTTACCTCCTGGGCAACTCTATAAGGAATCCCATTCCAGTTTTGTAGATGAGTCAAATGGAGGCATCAAGAGGTGATGTGACTTACCCTAGGTCAAGTAACTAACATGCAAGATTTAAATCCAGTTCTGTCTGTTTTGCAAAGCTCTCTCCACTCATCAGCAATTCCCAGTGAATGGATTTTGGAGGAGTTAGAGTTGGAGGGGGTGGTCTTGGTGGAACAGTTGAGAAGGGCTTCCAGAATGAGAAGGTGTGATAAAACAAGAAATGTTGCAAGTGAAGGTGCAGAGATGAGAGTTTGGGGACTCAGAGTAGACAGATCTGGCTGTCACTTGGACTGTGTAAAAACAGTGGAGGTGAGAAAAAAGGCAGTGTGGAGCCGGATGGGTTCTTCTTTGGGATGTTGGGATGAAGAGTTGGGCTTTGTTCCTGCAGGTCTTGGGAGACAGACCATTTGCAGTGAAGTCTGGCAAGCTTCTGGGGAGGACTAGGAAGCCCCAAGCCTTAGCACGGGGGCTTTCTGCACATAGAGGCATGGTCCTCTGGACAGGTGGAAAACAGGAAGGGGTGCTTTAGGCAGAAAGGACTGCCTCAGAACAAGGCATGGCCAGGGTTGGGAGAGATGGTGGGAGAAGATTCCAGACAGAGAAGGACAGACAATGGAAGGCCCCAAAGCAGGCAGGAGGCCTAAGGCAGCAGAAAGAATGTGTCTTTGGCGTATGAAGGCCTCTTTCTGGTCTCGGCTGTCTTTTAGTGTCTTTGCGACACTGGGCACATAATTCTGCTTTTATGACACTTAAATCCAGTGATATCTGTGTGGTAGAAGCTGTTTTTTACTGTACTTGACTTGCTCACAAAGGTAGCCTCTTTGATTTACCTGACCTTCTTGCTGAGCTCCTCTTTTGCAGGAGAATACGAAACCCACCATGCCAGGGACAGCCTCCGCCAGTCTGTTCAGTCTCTCCTCAGTGCAGATGTCCCCATTCATCATTTCATTTTGTCCTCAGAGCTGATTTAATGGTCCCTCTTGGGACTTCCCTGGTGGTCCAGTGGCCAGGACTTCAGCTTCCACTGCAGAGGGCATGGGTTTGCTCCCTGGTTGGGGAACTAGGATCTCACATGTTGTGTGGTACAGCCAGAAAAAAAAAAAAAAAAAAAGGCCCTCCTGAATAGCTCTTCAAGTCAATGCTCGGTCTTTCAGCTTCTTTCCTTCTCTTGCTTTTCTCTAGGATGGCACACAGGTATTTGAGGGTTTTTACCGTACTCCCAGGGCAGTGAGGATAGTTGTTCTCCATGCCCAAGAGCTGGTCTGCTCTGCCCCTGGACTGCTGGCCACTAGGTATGACTGATCTCTTCCAGACTTCTAGATGATGTTCTGGTGATATCTCTGGTTTTGGCCATTTGTCCTTGGGTCACACAGTTCCTGTCCACGGTGGCCTCTTTCTCTGGATCCTGGGGGGCCTCTGCCCTCTCCGTACCTCTGTGTGCCCTCTTTGGATCCCCCTGTTGGTCAGGGGCGCTGCCTCAGGCTCAGGCCTCTGGCCATTTCCTGCAGACCCTGGTGAGCCATCAGCCTTTGCTGTACTGGAATTCTCTTATGAGGGACTTTTCCTGGAGGCTTATGGAGTCCTGCCAGTAGACACGGGGAATGAGTCTTCAGTTCTTTGAATGGTCTTGACTTTCCTCTTGACCCATCTGATTTATCACTTCAAAGTGAGATTAAAGTTAGAGCGGAAAGGTAGACCATCCTGTCCATTTCTCTCTCCCTTCTTCCATCCTTTTCTTTCTCATCACTTCTTGAATGTGAAGGGATGAACACCTTGTCTTTTACTCTGGGGAAATACAGTACCCTGACCATGCATTTTGGGGTGCTGACTCCATGCCTGAGGATGGACAGATTCCTTAGGCCTGGACGACCAGGTTAGTCCCTTCCCCTGGCCAGGCACTGGTTCAGGGATAAACATGTGACCACATTTGTGTAATGAGATACAGCTCTGGGAACTAATTAGAATAGAGAGGCTCTCTTTTAAATTTTGTAATTTTAAAATATAATTTATATAGAGTGAAAGGTACAGACCTTCAGTATTTGGTTTGAAGAGTTTTGACAAATGTTCAGTCGACCCTTGAAAGACATGGGTTTGAACTGCACGGGTCTTCTTACTAATGGAATTTTTTCAATAAAAAATACATACTGCAGTACTATAAGATCCACGGTTGACTCTGTGGATGTGGCGTTGTGAATACAGAGGGCCGACTGTAGGGTTATAGAGGATTTTTACTGTGTGGGGTGACCCTAGCCCCCGGGATTGTTTGAGGTTCAACTGTATACACATTTGTGTAACTAACACCCAAATCAAGGTACAGATCATTTCCATCACCTAAGAGGTCCCTCTGGCTCTTTTCCAGTCAATCCCAGAACGTGTCCACTTGCCCCTTCTCGGTCAGTACCACTCTCTCCCCAGCACAAAGCAGAGGCAATCAGGAGTTTGACTTTTTATCACCATAACTTACTTTTACTAGAACTTTCTTACTTTTCTAGAGCCTTACACTCTGTTCCACTCCTCTGTCTTTCCTTTATCCAATATCACACTGCCTTGATACCCTGCCTTGAAGTTGCCGTTGCTGCTGCTGCTGCTGCTGCTAAGTCACGTCAGTCGTGTCCGACTCTGTGCTACCCCAGAGACGGCAGCCCACCAGGCTCCCTCATCCCTGAGATTCTCCAGGCCAGAACAGTGGAGTGGGTTGCCATTTCCTTCTCCAATGCATGAAAGTAAAGAGTGAGAGTGAAGTCGCTCCGTCGTGTCTGACTTTTCGTGACCCCGTGGACTGCAGCCTACCAGGCTCCTCCATCCATGGGATCTTCCAGGCAAGAGTACTGGAGTAGGGTGCCATTGCCTTCTCTGGCCTTAAAGTTAGGTAGTATGAATTGTCTAATTTGGTTCTTTTTCAAGATTTTTAAAAAATGTTTAGGTCCTTTGAATTTTCATATTAATTTTTATTTATCTTATTATTTTAAAAATATTTATTTATATATTTGGCTGCACAGGGTCTTAGTTGCAGCATGTGGTATTTCATTCCCTAACCAGGAACCATACCTGGGCCCCCTGCATTGGGACCATGGAGTCATGGCTACTGAACCACCAGGGAATTCCCCTCATATCAATTTTAGAAACAGCACTTTTCAATTCTTCAACAAACAACATGATGGGATTTTGATTGGGACCTCATTAAATCTACAGATCCATTTAGAAAAAGTTGACATCTTATCCATATTGAATTTTGCCATCCATGAATATATTTCTTTCCATTTTTTAAGTTCTTCTTTCATTTCTTTCAGCAATAGTATGTCATTCTCAGTGTAGAGTCTTTCATTATGTTCATTCCCAAGCATTTTATTTTGTGTTGCTATTGTAAACAGTTTTAAAAATTTCATTTCCAACTGTTGCTCCTGTAGAGATTCTCTTTTCAGTGTTTGCTAAGCTTGGTGGGAGGAAAGCCATGCAGAGGTTACCATGGGGAGATGGTCTCCCTGAGAGTAAATTCAAAAGACGGGGAGCATGGGACTTCCTGGTGGTCCAGTGGTTAAGACTCTGTGCGTCCACTACAGGGGACAGGGGTTCCATCCCTGGTTAGTGAGCAAAGGTCCCACGTGCTTCATGGCGTGGCCGAAAGATAACGCAAATTATGTATAAAAAGAGGGGAGCAGAGATGAAAACTAAAGAGAGAGAAGGAAAGAGAGGAAGAGGGAAAGAGAAATAAAAAGAGAGAGAGATCCTGGACGTCACTGGAAACAATGAGCATGTTTGTTTTTGGTTAAGCCATTTTGAGCCAGATTCCTATAGTTTGCAGCTGAGAGTCTTGACTAATCCAGTGCAGACTCCTGTGTAGGTGAGAGTAGGAGTTCCATGCCTATGAAGAAAAGAAAAAAAAAAAAAAGAGAAGAAACACATGGGCAGCCAGTTACTCTCTTCCCGGGAGTGAGAGGTGCAGGGCGGTAGTTTCCTACTAGGTGGCCTGAAGCTGATAAGCCCGTTGCTTAACTCTTCTCTCCCCTCCCTTCTCTTCTGCTCCCCTCCACTGCTATTAAGCTTGTAGAGTAGAACTATAGACTATCCTGGCTTCACAACACAGGAAAATGCCAGTGAATATTACGGGGCGGTGTTTGAATAATGTAACACCGGGATGTCCTAATAAGGCTGACAGTGCTAAGTTTTTGTCTTTCAAAACTTGTTATTTCTTGGAACACCACTCACAGGATTTATGTAAAGTATATGGACTTATTAATATTTATTTTATTTGCAAGAACAACTCATCCTTATTAGCAAAAAGAGCCTCAAACACACAGAGACAATACGACAGCAGCTATGAGCAAGACTGACTCTCATGTCAACTGTGACCTTCAACTCTATATGTCCGTGTTGTCTGTTCTTGGTTGTGACTTGAGATTGCTGTGTTCCTTCAATCCAGTAATGTCTCTATATTGATATGCTTTAATTTGCACGGGAGAATTATGTTATATTTTCTTGTTTCCTTGCATGGTTTTTCTTGGGAGTTGAGATTGGTTAATACTGAAATCAGACTGATTATATTCTTTACAGCTAAAGATAGAGAAGTTCTATACAGTCAGCAAAAACAAGAACAGGAGCTGACTGTGGCCCAGTTCGTGAACTCTTTATTGCCAAGTTCAGACTTAAATTGAAGAAAGTAGGGAAAACCACTAGACCATTCAGGTATGACCTAAATCAAACCCCTTATGCTTACACAGTGAATGTGACAAATAGATTCAAGGGGTTAGATCTGATAGATAGAGTGCCTGAAGAACTATGGACAGAGGTTCATGACATTATACAGGAGGCAGGGATCAAGACCATCCCCAAGGAAAAGAAATGCAAAAAGGCATGGTTGTCTGAAGAAGCCTTACAAATAGCTGTGAATAGAAAAGAAGCGAAAGGCAAGGAGAAAAGTAAAGGTATAACCATTTGAATGCACAGTTCCAAAGAATAGCATGGCGAGATAAGAAAGCCTTCCTCAGTGATCAGTGCAAAGAAATAGTGGAAAACAATAGAATGGGAAAGACTAGAGATCTCTTTAAGAAAATTAGAGATACCAAGGGAACATTTCATGCAAAGATGGGCTCGATAAAGAACAGAAATGGTATGGACCTAACAGAAGCAGAAGATATTAAGAAGAGGTGGCAAGAATACACAGAAGAACTATACAAAAAAGTGACCCAGATAATCATGATGGTGTGATCACTCATCTAGAGCCAGACATCCTGGAATGCTAAGTCGAGTGGGCCTTAGGAAGCATCACTACAAACAAAGCTAGTGGAGGTGATGGAATTCCAGTGGAGCTGTTTCAAATCCTAGAAGATGATGCTGTGAAAGTGCCGCACTCAATATGCCAACAAATTTGGAAAACTCAGCCGTGGCCACAGGACTGGAAAAGGTCAGTTTTCATTCCAATCCCAAAGAAAGGCAATGCCAAAAAAATGCTCAAACTACCACACAATTGCACTCATCTCACATGCTAGCAAAGTAATGCTCAAAATTCTCCAAGCCAGGCTTCTACAGTATTGGAACTGTGAATTTGCAGATGTTCAAGCTGGATTTAGGAAAGGCAGAGGAACCAGAGATCAAATTGCCAGCATCTCCTGGATCATCAAAAAAGCAAGAGAGTTCCAGAAAAACATCTGCTTTATTGACTATGCCAAAGCCTTTGACTGTGTGGTACACAAGAGTGGTCCACGAAGAGTGTGGTAAAGAGTTGGACACGACTGAGTGACTGAACTGAACTGAACTGAGTTTCAAAAAGAACATTTAAATTCCCTGAGAAGTAACAGATAGGCTAGTCTTGAGGGAAGTGCAGATGTAAGCTAGAGGATCTGAGTAAGGTAAATATGATGAGTAGCTGTTGAACGATGAAGAAAGTAGGGAAAACCACTAGACCATTCAGGTATGACCTAAATCAAACCCCTTATGCTTACACAGTGAATGTGACAAATAGATTCAAGGGGTTAGATCTGATAGATAGAGTGCCTGAAGAACTATGGACAGAGGTTCATGACATTATACAGGAGGCAGGGATCAAGACCATCCCCAAGGAAAAGAAATGCAAAAAGGCATGGTTGTCTGAAGAAGCCTTACAAATAGCTGTGAATAGAAAAGAAGCGAAAGGCAAGGAGAAAAGTAAAGGTATAACCATTGGAATGCACAGTTCCAAAGAATAGCATGGCGAGATAAGAAAGCCTTCCTCAGTGATCAGTGCAAAGAAATAGTGGAAAACAATAGAATGGGAAAGACTAGAGATCTCTTTAAGAAAATTAGAGATACCAAGGGAACATTTCATGCAAAGATGGGCTCGATAAAGAACAGAAATGGTATGGACCTAACAGAAGCAGAAGATATTAAGAAGAGGTGGCAAGAATACACAGAAGAACTATACAAAAAAGTGACCCAGATAATCATGATGGTGTGATCACTCATCTAGAGCCAGACATCCTGGAATGCTAAGTCGAGTGGGCCTTAGGAAGCATCACTACAAACAAAGCTAGTGGAGGTGATGGAATTCCAGTGGAGCTGTTTCAAATCCTAGAAGATGATGCTGTGAAAGTGCCGCACTCAATATGCCAACAAATTTGGAAAACTCAGCCGTGGCCACAGGACTGGAAAAGGTCAGTTTTCATTCCAATCCCAAAGAAAGGCAATGCCAAAAAAATGCTCAAACTACCACACAATTGCACTCATCTCACATGCTAGCAAAGTAATGCTCAAAATTCTCCAAGCCAGGCTTCTACAGTATTGGAACTGTGAATTTGCAGATGTTCAAGCTGGATTTAGGAAAGGCAGAGGAACCAGAGATCAAATTGCCAGCATCTCCTGGATCATCAAAAAAGCAAGAGAGTTCCAGAAAAACATCTGCTTTATTGACTATGCCAAAGCCTTTGACTGTGTGGTACACAAGAGTGGTCCACGAAGAGTGTGGTAAAGAGTTGGACACGACTGAGTGACTGAACTGAACTGAACTGAGTTTCAAAAAGAACATTTAAATTCCCTGAGAAGTAACAGATAGGCTAGTCTTGAGGGAAGTGCAGATGTAAGCTAGAGGATCTGAGTAAGGTAAATATGATGAGTAGCTGTTGAACGCACACTAGGCTACCTATAGATGCTACCGTGTGAGCTGGGCTGTGAATGGTACCCAGGATTTAGAGACAAGAGGTGGAGGTAAGAGTCAGCAAGAAGACATTCCAGGTAGAAGGCACAGCTTTTGCAAAGAGAAACTGAGAAGTTGAAATTTGGGGGTACGGAAGTTAGATTCACCTTGAACAGAGTTTATGAAGGGGGTGATTGACAATATGATTGAAAGGGACTAACTCCTTGCGGAACAAGGTGGGGTTCCTATACCATTTGCATCTCCCCACCCTCCCTACTCTAGCATTGTTTGTTTCCATGTTCCGATGAGGAACCTGAGGCATGTGAATTAAGGAATTTGTTTAAAGTCACACAGGTGATAAATGATAGAAGTTGGGGAACATGAGCCCCCAGAACCTGAAGTCTAATCTATTGTCCATCACAGGAGATGCTGGAAGTTTATGGAAGTGAAAGAGCGATTGGGGCTTTCTTTCTTTTTAAAAAATCTTTATTTATTTGGCTCTGTTGGGTCTTAGTTTTGCCCCCTGCATTGGGAGTGTGGAGTCTTAGCCACTGGACCACCAGGGGAAGGCCCTACTGGGGCTTTCTTAAATGTCTGGTGAGTTGAACTGATATGTAGAAATTAGAGAGAAATCAGATTTTGGTTCAGTATGAACAAACACTTTCAGGAAAAATAGGCTTCTATAACAAGTTGTTTTAGCAATCAGTTTTGGGGATCTCTCTCTCACTGATGTTGTGAATTTGTAACTGATAATGGTTCTTTCTTCTTTTAGCTACAAGGAAGCTTACTGTCAAATCTGTAGCTCTATAGAATGGCTGGTCTGCTTTTCTGCATGCTAATCTTACTCCTTGTTTTATTTTTTCCTGCCCTTTTGTCCCTTTGCTGTTAATTTTATCCCTTTGTGTTGGACATATCCATTCCAGCTGCCTCAAATTTGCATGTAATTAACTAATTAATGGGGGCACAGATTGAGAAATTGTAACAAATATGCTGCCTTGTGAGGTCATGAGCTCACTGCCATCAGAGATATGTAAGAAGAGACTGGAGGACCTTTTGGCTCAAAGATCAGTTCCAAGAGTTTTTGATTATAAGAGTCAGAAATAGGTCATTCTTTGACTGCACCCACACCCATTCCCTGAACAAGCTGCACCCCAGTGCCCATAATAAAGTCTTCATCCTCTCTCAAGCCTGAGGTCCTCTGGCTTCACCGGCTAATGAGACTCTGGGGGCCGGGCACACAGGCTGCCTGGTACTGGGGCACAGGGCAGATGACATTAATGGCATGTGACTACATGGACTGATTGAGTAAGCAAATGTTAAGGTCTAGGCTGATAATGACTCATTACTATTTGGGAAAAACCTGATAGGGATGCTCTCACTCTAAGAATTAAGTAGTTTATGCTTCATCAGTTGTATTGAGCAGAGTGTAAACGGCCCTTCTGGGTACAGAACTCTCCAGTTAGGACAATTAGCATTCCTTCTACCCAGCAAGACATGAAAACAGGAAGTTTCCATCCACTGAAGAGCAGGCGAGAGGGAGAGGGGAAGAACTTGAAGACAGAGGTGTGCATATTAATATTTGCATTACCAGCACCCATCCCCCATCCTCCCCTGCTTTATCATTTGGAGATGTGCCTCTTTGCCACTCTCAGTCCAGGCAAGGGTGGGGCTCCTCTCCCACTCAAGTTGGGAGGGAGAGCAGGTAGCCCAAAGCTGGGCCAATCAGTGCCTTGCATTGCCTGGGCCCCCGTGATTGGTACAGGGAGGTATACTTGTGACCCGATCAGATTCATGAGACTTGAAACATCTGCTGGGAATCTAGGCAAAGCTATTCTCTTACTCCTCCCAAAGGATGTGAAATAGGAGCTGCAGCAGCCATTTTGTGATTTGAACTCCCAGGCCTCTGAGTCACTTCAGCATCTGAGTCTCCCCAGATGGTGCTATGTGGAGCAGAGACTACTGTCCCCACTGAGACCTGTCCGAATGACAGATTTGCCAGCAAATATAAGATTGCTATTGTTTTAAGCCACTGAGTTTGAGGCCGTTTGTTAGACAGCAGTTGATATCTAGGATAGTTCATCTCTCATATCTTGCACTCTGGGCTAATCTTTTCTTATTTGTAAACATGATCATCTTGCCTCTGCTTAAAAAGTCCTCAAGAGCCTGCAGGTTAAAGACCCAACTTCTTCATATGTTATTCAAGGACTTTCAGGCTCTACCTCTGAGATCTCATCCCCCTATCTTTCCTCTTGGATATTCTGTCCTTCAGTCACACAGAGCTGCTCATAGGTCCATAAACAGCCCCTACTCTCAGCTCATACTCCCTGTCTTATATAGGCTGTTCCCTGTGCCTGGAATGCCTGTCAGGTCCCTAGCAGAAGACTCCTCTCTGCAGAGGTCTTTCTACTCTTTTCTCTTTCTCAAACTCCTGTTGGTCAAATTAATCTAAATTAATCCAACATTTGGATTAATTAATTAGATTAATCACTACATTCCCTCTATTTCTATACATATTCTCTGTTTTTCTATGGAGATTGCCTTGATTTTATCTTTCAACCCTTCCTTTGGAAAATTCCTATGGAGAGTGAAAAAGTTGGCTTAAAGCTCAGCATTCAGAAAACTAAGATCATGGCATCTGGTCCCATCACTTTATGGCAAATAGATGGGGAAACAGTGGAAACAGTGGCAGACTTAATTTTCTTGGGCCCCCAAAACACTGCAGATGGTGACTGCAGCCATGAAATTAAAAGACGCTTACTCCTTGGAAGAGAAGTTATGACCAACCTAGATAGCATATTAAAAAGCAGAGACATTACTTTGCCAACAAAGGTCCACCTAGTCAAGGCTATGGTTTTTCCAGTAGTCATGTATGGATGTGAGTTGGACTATAAAGAAAGCTGAGCACTGAAGAATTGATGCTTTTGAACTGTGGTGTTGGAGAAGACACTTGAGATTCCCTTGGACTGGAAGGAGATCCAACTAGTCCATCCTAAAGGAAATCAGTCCTGAATAATCATTGGAAGGACTGATGCTGAAGTTGAAACTCCAATACTTTGGCCACCTGATGTGGAGAGCTGACTCAGTTGAAAAGACCCTGATGCTGAGAAAGACTGAAGGTGGGAGGAGAAGGGGACAACAGTGGATGAGATGGTTGGATGTCATCACTGACTCAATGGACATGGGTTTGGGTGGACTCGGATTTGGTGATAGACAAGGAGGCCTGGTATGCTGCAGTCCATGGGGTCGCAAAGAGTTGGACATGATTGAGTGACTGAACTGACTGATGGAAAATTCTATTTTATCTCATTTTGAATTTCCAACAGTCCTTTTTAAAAATTCTGTTTTCATTGTATCTTGTATTGTTTCATGTTTTATGTTTCTTGCTTCATGAATGAAGAAGTAGCTTCTTAAATCTTTCTGGTCTTCCTTATTCTGAATTATCATAGCTTCCTTGTAGGTCTGTTTTTCTATATTTCTTGATTTCTTGCTTTCTTACTGGTGACCCCATGGACTGTAGCCCACCAGGCTCCTCTGTTCATGGGATTCTTCAGGCAAGAATACAGGAGTGGGTTGCCATTCCCTTCTCCAAAGGATCTTCCTGACCCGGGGATTGAACCCAGGTCTCTTGCATTCCAGGAAGATTCTTTACCACCTGAGCCTTCAGGAAAGCCCTTTTCTTGTTGGCAACTTGCCTCAAATGTTTGACAGTTCTTGAGTTGTCCATTCATGTTTAAGAAAGAGCAGCTTGGGAGCTCTGAGGACATAGGACTTGAAGCATTCTCCTGTGATGGGTGAACAGGAAGCTATTTCCCTGGAAAAACTCAAGTGCCATAGATGTAGGCTGCAATACCCCACCCCCTGAGCTATCTTTGGTTGTCCCAGACAGTTCATTCTAACTCATGGGAGTGTATTCTTCCTTGTCACTGAGTGATGCATACTTTGATATAGAGCCCACGGTACATGGGGTGGCGTAGGAGGAGTAACGAGCCTTATAAAGACTAACCCTCTCTATTCATCCCCAGATTTACCTTCTGATCCTCATTCTTACTTGGTAACTTTGAATCACAAACCTCTCTGTACCTGGACATGGCAGGATAGCCTCCTCATCAGCTGTAGCCTCATTCTCAGGTGTTTTAGACTGCCTCTTCTTCCATCCAACTCCATCCATATCTGGGCAGTTTCTATATTATGCTGCTGCTGCTGCTGCTAAGTCACTTCAGTCGTGTCTGACTCTGTGCGACCCCATAGACAGCAGCCCACCAGGCTCCCCTGTCCCTGGGATTCTCCAGGCAAGAACACTGGAGTGAGTTGCCATTTCCTTCTCTAATGCATGAAAGGGAAAAGTGAAAGTGAAATTGCTTAGTCGTGTCCAACTCTGTGCTACTCCATGGACTGCAGCCTTCCAGGCTCCTCCATCCATGGGATTTTCCAGGCAAGAATACTGGAGTGGGGTGCCATTGCCTTCTATATTCTATTAAATTGCCTTTCCATTGATGTCTTACCCCTGTTCTCTTTGTCATATTGGGTTTATGCCTTTTAAATTCCCTCCTTGTCATCTTATAGGGATCTCAAGAACCTGAGGACTTCTCTCCCCGTCCCTAACAGTGTGAAAATGTAAGCTTATTAATCTTACATATAGTATTTACAAGCTCCATTTTCCCCTTTGGTCATTTCTTTTTGCTTAGTGTAATATTCAGCCACAGGTTTACTGGGACTGATGAAAATAGAGCCAGAGGCTTTTATTTGGGGGCGGTGGAGGAGATGTGCTTCTGTGGCTCCTCATGGCTCTACAGTGCTCAAAATCCGGAAATGGATAGAGACACTCTAATAACAGAGAGCAAATAACTGGCATTTTCCTTTGAGCTCTGATTAGACTACTTATAAAGATGCCTTGCTCTAATGGCTTTATATACTGTCCTGAAGCTTTTCTTCATTGTTCCCAGTTAAACCCCTGGATCACATCGAGAGACTCACTTTGCCCCTGAGGATTTTCCTTCTTCCTACTAGTTGTAGGCAAATACCCTAAACCTCCGTGAGGACAGGGCCATACCTGTACCTATTGTGTTGCGTTAGGCTCCTCACTTTCCCTGTGTCTGAGACTCCTATCTCAGATGGTCGTCTAGTCACTCCCTCGCCTGTGAAGAGTTGAGAGGTGGCTTAGTTGTTGATGAACCTTCGTGTTCAGGGGTCTGTGATGCCCTTGAAAGTGCTTGCTGAATTTTGGGTATGTGCTCATGTGTGTTTCTGAGCGGGGGAGAATCCATAGTTTTCACGAGCTTTTTGAAGGGGTCCCTGACATTAAATTGGAATGTCCATGGGCAGGGCCTTCCCATAGGTCTTTGTTTAATCTCCAAGCCTTCGAATTTTAGAGGTAAAAAGGATTCAGAACACACACTGGCCAGCTGTCTCAGTTGGTACAACTGAGGCAACCTACAGCTTAGGCTGAAACTCAGACTTTGGAGCCAGATGGCTGTGTGACCTTAGGGCAGTCCCTTAGCTTCTCCAAACCTCCACGCCTTCCTGTGCTAAGTGTGGATAAGAATTCTAATTGTCCCTGTTTATAGGGTTTTGTTGGAGAAGGCAATGGCACCCCCACTCCAGTACTCTTGCCTGGAAAATCTCATGGATGGAGGAGCCTATTGGGCTGCAGTCTATAGGACTGCACAGAGTCAGACATGACTGAGCAACTTTTCACTTTCATGCATTGGAGAAGGAAATGGCAACCCACTCCAGTGTTCTTGCCTGGAGAATCCCAGGGATGGGGGAGCCTGGTGGGCTGCTGTCTCTAGAGTCGCACAGAGTCGGACACGACTGAAGCGACTTAGCAGCAGTTTAGCATCAGAGTGAGAGAGAGAGATGCCCAGTCCACAGGCTGTGGGCTTCTGCCTTTCTGCCCTGGGAAGGACTTCAGAGACCACAGACTCAATTTGAAATGAAGAAACCAAATTTAGAATGGATATAGCAACTGGCTAAGGAAGACTAGCCAAGAAGAGAAATAGTAGAGTATATTAGTTTAGAGCATGGACTCTGAGACCAGTTGAGTTTGAACCCTGGCTCCATCACTTAGTAGCCATGGGAACTTGAGAAAGAATTTTAACTTCACTGTGTCTGTTTGCTCATCTATAAAATGGGGATAAAAATACTGACCTTTTAGAGTTGTGAGATAAGTGAGTTACTATATATGAGGGGCTTAGAAAAGGGCCCATCATGAAGAGCCATCTAGTAGTGGAGAAACTGAGTAAGTTTCATATCTTGGCCAAACTCAGGCCTTGCACCAGTATGTCTTATGAGCTTCTATCATATGAAGTTTCTAAACAAATAGAAGCACAGCCATTGCTAAATTAAGTACAGAGTCATTATCCTGGTAGCTCAGACCCTCTGCAGGTGAAATCTCTGCTCCCAACTCCCACCTGGTTTGTCCACCTATTGTCTCAGACCCCTTTCCCTCTTGCCCTATCCAAGCCATGCAGTCTACACCAGTCCCACCTGGTCCTAATTCTTTATGGCTGATTGGAACAGCTTTTAAATGTAGTCGCTAGGGCCCACCATTGATAACTGTTAAGCAAATGGCACCCTCAAGCACCTGGAGAATCCCTCTCTTGTCTCTCTTGCTGCTGCCTTTGCTGAGTTTTGGGGCATAGACTTGGATTACTGTGATATTCAATGGTTTGCCTTGGAGACGAACAGAGATCATTCTGTTGTTTTTGAGATTGCATCCACGTACTGCATTTCAGACTCTTTTATTGACCGTAATGGCTACTCCATTTCTTCTGAGGGATTCCTGCCCGCAGTAGTAGATATAATGGTCATCTAAGTTAAATTCACCCATTCCAGTCCATTTTAGTTTGCTGATTCCTAGAATGTTGACGTTCACCCTTGCCATCTCTTGTTTGACCACTTCCAATTTGCCTTGATTCATGGACCTGACATTCCAGGTTCCTATACAATATTGCTGTTTACAGCATTGGACCTTGCTTCTATCACCAGTCATATCCACAGCTGGGTATTGTTTTTGCTTTGGCTCCATCCCTTCATTCTTTCTGGACTAACACTGAAGAAGCTGAAGTTGAACGGTTCTATGAAGACCTACAAGACCTTTCAGAACTAGCACCCTCCCCCCCAAAAGATGTCCTTTTCATTATAAGGGACTGGAATGCAAAAGTAGGAAGTCAAGAAATACCTCAAGTAAACAGGCAAATTTGGCCTTGGAATGCGGAATGAAGCAGGGCAGAGAGTTTTGCCAAGAAAATGCACTGGTCATAGCAAATACCCTCTTCCAATAACACAACAGAAGACTCTACACATGGACATCACCAGATGGTCAACACCAAAATCAGATTGATTATATTCTTTGCAGCCAAAGATGGAGAAGCTCTACACAGTCAACAAAAACAAGACCAGGAGCTGACTGTGGCTCAGATCATGAACTCCTTATTACCAAATTCAGACTCAAACTGAAGAAAGTAGGAAAAACCACTAGACCATTCAGGTATTACCTAAATCAAATCCCTTATGATTATACGGTAGAAGTGAGAAATAGATTTAAGGGCCTAGATCTGATAGGTACAGTGCCTGATGAACTATGGAATGAGGTTCGTGACATTGTACAGGAGACAGGGATCAAGACCATCCCCATGGAAAATAAATGCAAAAAAGCAAAATGGCTGTCTGGGGAGGCCTTACAAATAGCTGTGAAAAGAAGAGAAGTGAAAAGCAAAGGAGAAAAGGAAAGGTATAAGCATCTGAATGCAGAGTTCCAAAGAATAGCAAGAAGAGATAAGAAAGCCTTCTTCAGCAATCAATGCAAAGAAATATAGGAAAACAATACAATGGGAAAGACTAGAGATTTCTTCAAGAAAATTAGAGATACAAAGGGAACATTTTATGCAAAGATGGGCTCAATAAAGGACAGAAATGGTATGGACCTAACAGAAGCAGAAGATATTAAGAAGAGGTGGCAAGAATACACAGAAGAACTGTACAAAAAAGATCTTCATGACCCAGATAATCACAATGGTGTGATCACTCATCTAGAGCCAGACATCCTGGAATGTAAAGTCAAGTGGGCTTTAGAAAGCATCACTACAAACAAAGCTAGTGGAGGTGATGGAATTCCAGTTGAGCTATTTCAAATCCTGAAAGATGATGTGAAAGTGTTGCACTCAATATGCCAGCAAATTTGGAAAACTCAGCAGTGGCCACAGGACTAGAAAAGGTCAATTTTCATTCCAATCCCAAAGAAAGGCAATGCCAGAGAATGCTCAAACTACCGCACAATTGCATTCATCTCACACACTAGTAAAGTAGTGCTCAAAATTCTCCAAGTGGGGATTCAGCAATACGTGAACTGTCAACTTCCTGATGTTCAAGCTGGTTTTAGAAAAGGCAGAGGAACCAGAAATCAAATTGCCAACATCTGCTGGATCATGGAAAAAGCAAGAGAGTTCCAGAAAAACATCTGCTTTATTGACTATGCCAAAGCCTTTGACTGTGTGGATTACAATAAACTGTGGAAAATTCTGAAAGAGATGGGAATAACAGACTACCTAACCTGCCTTTTGAGAAATCTGTATGCAGGCAGGAAGCAACAGTTAGAACTGGACATGGAACAACAGACTGGTTCCAAGTAGGGAAAGGAGTATGTCAAGGCTGTATATTGTCACCCTGCTTATTTAACTTCTATGCAGAGTACATCATGAGAAATGCTGGACTGGAAGAAGTACAAGCTGGAATCAAGATTGCCGGAAGAAATATCAATAACCTCAGATATGCAGATGACACCACCGTTATGGCAGAAAGTGAAGAGGAACTAAAAACCCTCTTGATGAAAGTGAAAGAGGAGAGTGAAAAAGTTGGCTTAAAGCTTAACATTCAGAAAACGAAGATCATGGCATATGGTCCCATCACTTCATGGGAAATAGATGGGGAAACAGTGGAAACAGTGTCAGACTTTATTTTGGGGGGCTCCAAAATCACTGCAGATGGTGACTGCAGCCATGAAATTAAAAGATGCTTACTCCTTGGAAGAAAAATTATGACCAACCTAGATAGTATATTCAAAAGCATAGACATTACTTTGCCGACTAAGGTCTGTCTAGTCAAGGCTATGGTTTTTCCAGTAGTCATGTATGGATGTGAGAGTTGGACTGTGAAGAAGGCTGAGTGCCAAAGAATTGATGCTTTTGAACTGTGGTGTTGGAGAAGACTCTTGAGAGTCCCTTGGCCTGCAAGGAGATCCAACCAGTCCATTCTGAAGGAGATCAGCCCTGGGTGTTCTTTGGAAGGAATGATGCTGAAGGTGAAACTCCAGTACTTTGGCCATCTCATGTGAAGAGTTGACTCATTGCAAAAGACTGATGCTGGGAAGGATTCGGGGCAGGAGGAGAAGGGAATGACAGAGGATGAGATGGCTGGATGGCATCACGGACTCGATGGACGTGAGTCTGAGTGAACTCCAGGAGCTGGTGATGGACAGGGAGGCCTGGCGTGCTGCAATTCATGGGGTCGCAAAGAGTCGGACACGACTGAGCGACTGAACTGAACTTTGCTGAGTTTTAAATCTGTTTAACAAAATAGACTTCTGTCTTATTTGTGTCTTGGCTCTCGTCAGAATTTCCCTGAGGGTAAGGACTGTGGCTATGTCATCTTAGTTTCCTCCAGAAGGTTGGCAGGTGTAGTCCTTCACATCTGCTAATAAGCATGATGGAACGACTTGGAGATGGGTAGACCTGATTAAAGTCTCAGCTGCGCCAGTCAATAGCTGTGCGTCCTCAGAAAACTAAATTATCTTCTCTGGTCCACCACTACCTCATGTGGATTTTGAGACTCAAATAAGATGATAAACCTTTTACAAACCTAATAAACTGTGAGGGGAAGATTTCATTGTTGTTAGTTGCTAAGTTGTGTCCAATTCTTCTGTGACCTCATGGACTGTAGCCCACAGGGCTCCTCTGTCCATGGGATTTCCTAGGTAAGAACATTGGAGTGGGTTGCCATTTCCTTCTCCAAAGGATCTTCCTGACCCAGGAATTGAACCACGTCTCCTGCACTGCAGGTGGATTCATTACTTCTGAGCCAAACCTAAGGAACTGTCAGAGGAAGATTTCATTGAGGACATAAAGAGAAAAGAGAAAAGCTGAGCAGTGATGACAAGGACTCCCTGCAGGTAGGATGGGTTAAGGGAGATGAAACCTCAAGGATCTATCAGGGAAGACTTGGTAGAGGTGTGTAGTGGTGGCCAGGGGCAACTGGCAGCTATGAAAAGTGGGAGGTAGGTGATCAAGAGGACAAGGATTTTAAGTGTTGCTGATTGGAGGATGATGTGATGACCGGGATGGAGAATTTGCCAGGAGAGCAAGTTTGGTGCCCAGATGAGATGTTAGGTTTGCGAAATGTAAGGTCTGAGATGAGGATTCCATAGATATGCTCTGTCAGAAAGTTGAACACGTGAAGTTCCCACTTGGGAGAAAATCTTGGATGTCTCTGTTACTGAGCTGATTGTTGGTACCTGGAGAGGATGAGATGCATAAGAGAATGTGGAGACAGATCAGAGAGCCGAGGACAGGATTTTAGGGAAGAGAAGCATCTTTTGAAGTTTTAGGCTAGACTTGTAGTCCATGGAAAGAGGAAAGTGCTCTGTGACACAGCAGGGGACCAGGAGAGCACTGGTTTCAAAGATGAGAGTTTAAAGAATGAATGCTGATTACTGATCGGCTATTTGTTGATATTAAGAAACTATGTGATGTGTTTAGATGTGATAATGGTGTTATTTTATTTATTTTTTTAAGTCTTAATCTTTTAGATATACACATTCTTCATCTGAATGATTTACAGATAAAATGATATAGTGTTTGGTACCTGCTTTAAAATAAATTGGTGGGATATCTAAAAGGGACACACTTAGATTCAAGATTCAAATAGGATGAAAGTTAAGGATGGAAAAGATATACCATGCAAATAGTAACCAAAAAGAGAACTGGGGTGGCTATACTGTCACCAGACAAAATGGACTCTAAGACTGAACTTATTATTAATGACTAAGGAGGATATTTCACAATGACAAAAGGCCAATCCATCAGGAAGACATAAAAATTATAAAAATATATGCTTCTAACAAGCCTGGCAGGTACAGTCCATGGGTTCACAAAGAATCAGACACGACTGAGTGACTAAAGACAGGAGGGTGCATCTAACAACAGATCCTCAAAAACATGAGGAAAAAAAAAACCCTCCTAGAACTGGAATGAGAAATAGATAATTCAACAGTAACAGCTGGGGCCTTCAGTACTCCACTTTCAATAATGGATAAAATAAAGAAGATCAACAAGAGAAGTAAATTTGAACAACACTCTGAAACAATAGACCTAACAGATACCTATAGAGCATTCTAGCCAGCAAAAGCAAAATACGTGTTCTTTCCAAGTGCACACAGAACATCCTGAGAATTTGGTTGGGACTTGAAAGGGTTTCCTGAGCCTGGCATAATTTGAGGCCGGTTTTCTTGAATGAATCAGCCACTGAAAGCCCTCCTATTAAGGATAGGATAGGACAGAATGTTTGGGCTCAGAGCCTCCTGAATTGGTTAGGGTTCTTAATTATACTTACAGAAGTGGGTAGCTTTGTGCTTAAGAAGATGGGATCAGGGCAGTGGTCTGGATCTGATTCCTGGGTCTGTCATTTACTAGGTCTCTGAATGTAAGCAAATTGCTTAACCTCTTTGTGTCTTGATTCTTTTTCGCCTGTGGAATAAAAAAATGATGTTAATATTGACATTTTAATATTTGTTAATAGTTGTTAGGATTAAATTTAAAAATCTTTGTCAAGCATATACAAATATACATGGAACCTAGGAAACATTAAACAAGTATTATTGTGTGTTAGTATTACTATGAATGACTGGGTTACAGATAACAGAAATTCAACCCAACTAGATTAGGGAAGAGAGACGGATTTATTGACTCTTGTAACTGATAGTATAAGAAACCAAGCATTTATAAATTAGTTTATTATCAGGAATATCTCGAGATTTCACCTTCTTCCGTGTTGGTTTACTTCTCAGGCAGGTTTTCCACAAGGTGGCCACCTGCTTCTCTGTGCTCACATGCTACTTTCTGAGCAATGCCAGCAGAAGGCAGAGCCCCTTTTATCTTGAAGCTCCAGCACAGGCTTTGGAGTTGGCTTTTACTGGCCTGGCTGGTGTTCCCAGCCCACCAGTGATCTGATTACTGTGGCCAGGGGAACTCAGTGCTCTCACTGGCCAGTCCCGAGTCACATGTAACTTTTACAGCTGAACCACATGATCTGAGATTGGGTGGGGGGATAGTCCCCAAAAAAGAATGAGGTATTTTTATCAGAAGAATAAGGGTGCTGGGCAAGTAGAAAGTCATTTCTACAACACTCGCAGAAGGGGCAAAGTGGAGGAGGACTGTGGAAGAAGGGAGGTGCCTGTGCCAGGCGGCGAGGCTACTAGCAGAATGAGGGCGAGTTACATAAGCTGGTAAGATAGTTCCCGAAGTGAGTTCCCCTGAGTGCCAGTTCAAACAAGCATTAATAACGTTCCTGTGAGACAGGTTCTGTGGAGGAGGAAGTCTGGGAAATGCCAGGTGTCTTTAACTACAAAATTCTCTCTGCTTTTAACACACCTCTGTATTTGATGACTCTGCAGGATCGAGATACAGATCTGAGATTCCCGAACATATGGAACCACGGAACCCTTATTCAGTGAAACATTTTGTAGGATCACAATCTGTGGAACACAACTGGGGAAGCATGGTAGACCAGGATGCTGATAAGGTTGGGCAATGGCAGGAGCAAGAAACTCCCCTGAATGTTCACAGTGGACAATGGTCTGCGGTGACTGTGGGTGGTGAGGGGTGAGCCTCTCCTCTGCAAGCCTGGAGTGAGAAACTTCTGTCTTAGTCCTAAGGGAAACCAAGATCACATTGTTTTGCTTCTAAGTTGGCCCTCACCCAGAGAACACACCTTCCCTACATGTCAGGACACCAAATGCAGAGGACTGAGGCAGGTTCTCGCCCCTTTAGATTCAGCCGAGAACAATGGGGAGGAGCCTCATCCCTGGGGAGAGCAGAGTTACCAGACCTACTCCCCCCAGGCAGGGTGCGGTGCGCAGGGATGATGGGGCCTGATCTTGGAAGGTCTCTGCAAGGGAAGTTCTGTGTCCTCGTCCATGTGTGCTCAGGGGCAGGAGAGAACTTCCATCAATGGGTATAACAACAGCATCTCAGACAGCACTGCGTGGCCTGGAGAAGACTCTCTTTTATGGGACTGCCTGGGAATAACCATGTTCTTAGGGAGATAGCCAAGTCTTCGCAAGCTTGAGGACCAAGGAGTCAGTCCCTTAGAATCCTTTTGAGCAATGTCACTGCAATCCTAATGCACCCTTACCATCCTATGGTAGCCTTTGCATGGGAATTAATCCCACAGTACTCTAACAGAGCTATGTGTTCTTTGTGACTTGAGACTTGAGGTTTCAGCCTATACAGGGGATAGACTGGTGATCTAAAGAGAGACATCTCTTGAAGGTGGCATTTGTCTAGAGGGCCATTCCCACGCAGAAGGGACCCCTACCACCACATTACCCCTCAGTGCTGTTGTGAAAGTCAATTGCTGCTGTTAATCATTTCAGTTTTAGGGACATTTCTGGACTAGACTTCCCTGGTGGCTCAGATGGTAAAGCATCTGCCTACAATGCGGGAGAGCCGGGTTCCATCCCTGGGTTGGGAAGATCCTCTGGAGAAGGAAATGGTGACCCACTCCAGTATTCTTGCCTGGAAAATCCCATGGATGGGGGAGCGTGGTAGTCTATAGTCCATGGTGTCCCAAACAGTTGGACACGACTGAGCGACTTCACTTTCACTTCACTTTTCATGGATTAGGCACCAAGTTTTCAGTGGGTTTTCATTGTTTTGTTGGTTCATGAGAATTTATTTACAACTAAGGAAATGGAGATTCGGAGGTTAGAGAATTTTCTTGGAATGGTACAGATGGCAAGTGGCAGAGCTAGGGTTCAAATGCAGGTCTGTCTGATGCCAGAGACTGTGCACTTTAGGGAACTGGCGGGAATACTAGAGTCGGTTGCCATTTCCTTCTCCAGGGGATTTTCCTGACCCAGGGATCAAACCTAGTTCTTCTGCATTGCAGGTGGTTCTTTACCATCTGAGCCAACAGGGAGGCCCACAGAAGTGCTTAGAGAGCAGGAAATGATGATGCTTTTATGATTTACATAACAGCGGGGGTTGGGTTTGATATTTATCTGGGGGAGGAGCATTCACTGCTGTTCTTCTTAAGAGGCAGGATATGTTCTAGGACTTGGGTCCTGGGAGTCTCTTCATATTTTCTTCGTCAATGTCCTCTGGGACCCAGGAGCCATGGTTTTGAAGCTACTCCTGCCAGTTAGCTCTTGGCATCAGCTGTAAATCAGTAGAATGGTCTGTCATTGGCTCTAAGCGGCAAATGAGATAATTAGGTCTTGCAAAGCTGGTCACCTGTCATCTCATTTCCATGTTTGATGGGGTTCCTAAATATTGATACCATCTGTCAAATACTCCCTTGTGCTCTTTTTGAAGGAGTTTTGCTCCAAAAAGGAGGAAGAGAAGTGAGGTGGTACCTGAAGGGAAAACTGAGATTAGGAGAGACAGTTTTTTGTTTGTTTTTAAATCATTGAATGAATGACTGAATGACTAAACACATAAATAATAAGAGCATGTTAGTATGCTGAAAGGAATGATCAGTAGTGAGGAGGCATGTGATGAAATAAGAAGATGACTGAAGCTATGTCCCCAAGTGGATGAGATGGGGATAGATTTAAAACACAGATGGAAGGAATGACTGTAATCAGACATTTGGCTGGAATCCAGATATCCCATGCTTACAGAATCCCCCAGGCCACAGAGGGGAGGCTGTGGGTCTTGGGGAAGAGACTCGGACTTAGCAAGGAAGACTGATTTCCAATGGCCCTGTACTTCCTCTGGAGGGTCCTGGAACAGGGTGAATAACTTCTATAAGCTTTGGTTTTGGTCTCCTTGTAAGATAAAGATGATTTTGCATATTCTGCAGAGTTGCAGCAAGTATTAAACAAGATAATGTAAGCAGAATCCTTGGCATGGAAAATAAAAGTGATTTCAATTCTATCACTGAGAGATAACTGTATTTACCATTTTAATGTATTTTTGCACCTACCTTTTCCCCACTTAATATAAACACATACCTAAAAATACTATTATTCTTTGCATACTCTTCTATAACATACTTTTAGCACTTAAATATATTGAGGACAATTTTCCACAACAATTTTTCTATAACATCATATTTTAAATATATGCAGATCATTACAGTAGGTGGATGTACCATACTGTATTTTCTGTTGTAGACATCATGGAAGTTGCTCCTTACTATTTTCCATTACAAAATAAAATTTCCTTTCAGCTGTATTTTCACATATATCCATGGTTATTTCCCTATGGAAGTTTTCTGGCAGTGGAATTTCAGCTGACCTGTGGGCAAACTCTTTCACACGGCTGTACAGAGAGAGGAAGAGGATTTTAGGGGACAGCACAGACAGGCAGAGTGAAGTATGATACCTGAAGGGTGCTGATGAATGGCTTACTGTCATTCAGGAAGCAGGGTTCTGGGGGCCTGAGATCAATCTCAAGATGTGATCTGTCTCCTTTAACAATTTAATTGCTGCCCTGGTTGTAGACATGAAGGCAAGCTTACCAAATATGAGGATGTTGTGAAGCTGGCAAGGATATGTTGAATGATGGAGTCAAGATGCAAGGGAAAACCTGAATGGCAGAAAGAATGGGCTGAAGTAAATAAGAGAGATCGAATCGGGAAAACTGCAGTGTCTTAACAATGATAAATCTAGACTGTGCACATCAGGGCTAGAGTAGAGCTGGATGAATGCCAGGTCGTACCAAAAAGACATGGGAGTTGATGTCGTGTGGTTGACTCCCAAACTCATGCAAAACAATCCAATAAACGTCAGTGGTATTGGTATGAGTACAGTGTCTAGACCTTGTGTCAGTGGAATGTTGATAAGCTGGAGCTCAGCAGAAAAACAAAAAGTGATCAGGTTGGTGAATGATCTAGACCATAACTGTTCAACAGAAATATTGCTGTTGTTCCATCACTAAGTCATGTCCAGCTCTTTGTGACCCCATGAAGTGCAGCACGCCAGGCTTTCCAGTCCTTCCCTATCTCCCAGAGTTTGCTCAAACTCATGTCCATTGAGTCAGTGATGCCATCCAGCCATCTCATCCTCTGTCACCTCCTTCTCTTGCCCTCAGTCCTTTCCAGCATCAGGGTCTTTTCCAATGAGACAGCTTTACAATGCAGGCCATATATAATCTGTCTATATAAAATGAAAAAAAATTTCAAGTAGCCAGTACAATATTTTAGATAACTCAGTCTATCCAAAATATTATCATTTTGGCATGTAATCAATATAAACAAATTATCGAGATATTACATTCTCTTCTTTCCCCACTATGTGCTAAGTCTTTGAAATCCAGTGTGTATCTTATGCTTCCAGCACATCTCAGTTCAAGCTCTAAATTTTCAATGGTCAAAATGAAATATAGTTCACTGAAACAAAAAGTTGTATTTAGTGGAAAAATATTTTATACTGCTTTTGTTTTTTAATTTAAATTTAAATGATTAAAATTAAGCACAATAAAAATTGAAGTCCTCAGTTGCCCCAGGAGAAGGCAATGGCACCCCACTCCAGTACTCTTGCCTGGAAAATCCCATGGATGGAGGAGCCTGGTGGGCTGCAGTCCATGGGGTCGCTAAGAGTCGGACACGACTGAGCGACTTCACTTTCACTTTTCACTTTCATGCACTGGAGAAGGAAATGGCACCCCACTCCAGTGTTCTTGCCTGGAGAATCCCAGGGATGGGGGAGCCTGATGGGCTGCTGTCTATGGGGTCGCACAGAGTTGGACACGACTGAAGTGACTTAGCAATAGCAATAGCAGTTGCCCCAACAGCACTTCAAAATACCCAATAACCTCGTGTGGCCAGTGGCTATTGAAATTGGACAGGGAAGGTCTATACCCTATGGTTGCTACTCTAAATGTGGTCCATGGACCAACAGAATTTGCATCCTCTGGGAAGTGGTTAGAGATGCAGATGCTCAGGCTCCACCCAGAACTCCCGAGTCAAAATTCGCACTTCAGCAAATTCTCTGCATGATTCACATGCTCACTTGAGAAGTAGTGATCTGGATGTCAGGTGCTTACTTGGGGAATGTATGAAGAAGCCAAGAAACCATGTTTCGCATGGGGAAAGGAAACCTCAGGAGACCAAGATAATTTTCAAACATTTAAGGGCCTGTGTGTGGAAAGTAGAAAGATCAGGTGGAGGAACTGAGGCCACAGGTGGCAGTGGGGCTGGGGTGGGAGAAAGGGAACTGAACTTTTTTAAGCTTCCATAGTTAATTTCACTTAATGCTCATAAGGAAAGAACTGGACTTAGACTTAATTTAGATAATCTGAGTTGAGATCTCATCATCACTGATCACTGCGCATCCTCAAGGAAACATTACTTAGCCACTCTGAGCCCCAGTTAATTGTCTCTAAAATGGGAAAAATAACAGCCCACAGGGCTAATGTGAAGACCATGTGGGCAAGGACCATAATCACTGTATTTAGCACCCCTTCCCTGGGCTCAGACACGGCATAGATTCCGTCCGCAATGAGGGTTTCTTTGTAAACTAGGCAGAGCTCTGGCACGTGAAGGATGGCTGGTATTACTGTTAGCAGGCTTGTGGTTTGGGGTGGCAGATTGCGTTTTTAGTAGACACAAATGAACACTGCCCTTGCGTGTCTTCATCGTACCAAAAGCCCATTTTTTGTTTACAGCCCTGATTGATCTGGGTTGATCTATCTGCAAACCGTTTCATCAGGAGAGTGAAAATGGAAAATTGGGGAGGAGAGACCAGGGCTCCTCCTTACCCTGCTCAATGGGTGGTGCTGGGTCTCTAGCCACGTTACCTTAATGGAGGTAAAAGATCTCTAAAGAGTGGTACTGGGTCATTCTAAGATGCGGAGAAACTGGCCCGTCAGAGCATTTCTCAGCCAAAGATCTCATTGCTGCTGTGCCAAACCACATCTGTGCTCTGTCAAGTAAACAAAGAATATCTACAGCTCTCAGGCAGGCACTAACATTAGCCGAGTGAGGGCTCTTTGGGGACCGGGGAGAGTAGGCTTGCATTTGAAAATGAAGCACTGTACGTGGATTTATAGCACTGCTTTTCGGATGAAGAGGGGGAAATATTTTTCTCTGGGAGATTAGAATTTGCTAGTGGATTCAAGTGTAACTTTGGAGAGTGGCAGAGGTATTAGATGTGGCAGTATCACAGTATTGTTTTATTGGCAATTAGATTTCAAACTGGCACGAATGTATGAAAATAAGTCTCAATTATGGGCCTGCGAAGTTTCTCCACCATCTGTCAACAGTTTGCTCCTTATGCCACAACATGTGTACCTTTGGAGGGAAAATGATTTAATAGCCCAAGTCAACAGGTATAGCTCACCAAATTATACTGGAGTTTATGGCCAAGGCCTGCATTTGTGGTTTCTGATGCGGAGAAATGAAACATGAGCTTGTGTGCACACACACACATACACACTCTTCAGGGTCTCACAGCTGTCAGAGATGGAAGCTATCTTTAAAAGGAGTGAATTTAACTTCTGCATTTTATAATTGGGAAAAATCAAGTCCCAGAGAGGCCAGGGACTTGTGCAATTGGTGCTGAGAGACGGGGCAGAGCTGGAATGATAACAATAGGAAGCTTAGGGATGGGGCAGTGGGGGGGGGGAGGGGTTAGTAAATGTGTAATAAGCTCTGGGGAAGTGAAAGCTGTGATGTGTAACACCCGCCTGTTC
>SJYC01023003.1:0-20072 GCA_006408675.1 Madoqua kirkii | reverse complement strand
AAATAAGAAATGACTGAAGCTATGTCCCCAAGTGGATGAGATGGGGATAGATTTAAAACACAGATGGAAGGAATGACTGTAATCAGACATTTGGCTGGAATCCAGATATCCCATGCTTACAGAATCCCCCAGGCCACAGAGGGGAGGCTGTGGGTCTTGGGGAAGAGACTCGGACTTAGCAAGGAAGACTGATTTCCAATGGCCCTGTACTTCCTCTGGAGGGTCCTGGAACAGGGTGAATAACTTCTATAAGCTTTGGTTTTGGTCTCCTTGTAAGATAAAGATGATTTTGCATATTCTGCAGAGTTGCAGCAAGTATTAAACAAGATAATGTAAGCAGAATCCTTGGCATGGAAAATAAAAGTGATTTCAATTCTATCACTGAGAGATAACTGTATTTACCATTTTAATGTATTTTTGCACCTACCTTTTCCCCACTTAATATAAACACATACCTAAAAATACTATTATTCTTTGCATACTCTTCTATAACATACTTTTAGCACTTAAATATATTGAGGACAATTTTCCACAACAATTTTTCTATAACATCATATTTTAAATATATGCAGATCATTACAGTAGGTGGATGTACCATACTGTATTTTCTGTTGTAGACATCATGGAAGTTGCTCCTTACTATTTTCCATTACAAAATAAAATTTCCTTTCAGCTGTATTTTCACATATATCCATGGTTATTTCCCTATGGAAGTTTTCTGGCAGTGGAATTTCAGCTGACCTGTGGGCAAACTCTTTCACACGGCTGTACAGAGAGAGGAAGAGGATTTTAGGGGACAGCACAGACAGGCAGAGTGAAGTATGATACCTGAAGGGTGCTGATGAATGGCTTACTGTCATTCAGGAAGCAGGGTTCTGGGGGCCTGAGATCAATCTCAAGATGTGATCTGTCTCCTTTAACAATTTAATTGCTGCCCTGGTTGTAGACATGAAGGCAAGCTTACCAAATATGAGGATGTTGTGAAGCTGGCAAGGATATGTTGAATGATGGAGTCAAGATGCAAGGGAAAACCTGAATGGCAGAAAGAATGGGCTGAAGTAAATAAGAGAGATCGAATCGGGAAAACTGCAGTGTCTTAACAATGATAAATCTAGACTGTGCACATCAGGGCTAGAGTAGAGCTGGATGAATGCCAGGTCGTACCAAAAAGACATGGGAGTTGATGTCGTGTGGTTGACCCCCAAACTCATGCAAAACAATCCAATAAACGTCAGTGGTATTGGTATGAGTACAGTGTCTAGACCTTGTGTCAGTGGAATGTTGATAAGCTGGAGCTCAGCAGAAAAACAAAAAGTGATCAGGTTGGTGAATGATCTAGACCATAACTGTTCAACAGAAATATTGCTGTTGTTCCATCACTAAGTCATGTCCAGCTCTTTGTGACCCCATGAAGTGCAGCACGCCAGGCTTTCCAGTCCTTCCCTATCTCCCAGAGTTTGCTCAAACTCATGTCCATTGAGTCAGTGATGCCATCCAGCCATCTCATCCTCTGTCACCTCCTTCTCTTGCCCTCAGTCCTTTCCAGCATCAGGGTCTTTTCCAATGAGACAGCTTTACAATGCAGGCCATATATAATCTGTCTATATAAAATGAAAAAAAATTTCAAGTAGCCAGTACAATATTTTAGATAACTCAGTCTATCCAAAATATTATCATTTTGGCATGTAATCAATATAAACAAATTATCGAGATATTACATTCTCTTCTTTCCCCACTATGTGCTAAGTCTTTGAAATCCAGTGTGTATCTTATGCTTCCAGCACATCTCAGTTCAAGCTCTAAATTTTCAATGGTCAAAATGAAATATAGTTCACTGAAACAAAAAGTTGTATTTAGTGGAAAAATATTTTATACTGCTTTTGTTTTTTAATTTAAATTTAAATGATTAAAATTAAGCACAATAAAAATTGAAGTCCTCAGTTGCCCCAGGAGAAGGCAATGGCACCCCACTCCAGTACTCTTGCCTGGAAAATCCCATGGATGGAGGAGCCTGGTGGGCTGCAGTCCATGGGGTCGCTAAGAGTCGGACACGACTGAGCGACTTCACTTTCACTTTTCACTTTCATGCACTGGAGAAGGAAATGGCACCCCACTCCAGTGTTCTTGCCTGGAGAATCCCAGGGATGGGGGAGCCTGATGGGCTGCTGTCTATGGGGTCGCACAGAGTTGGACACGACTGAAGTGACTTAGCAATAGCAATAGCAGTTGCCCCAACAGCACTTCAAAATACCCAATAACCTCGTGTGGCCAGTGGCTATTGAAATTGGACAGGGAAGGTCTATACCCTATGGTTGCTACTCTAAATGTGGTCCATGGACCAACAGAATTTGCATCCTCTGGGAAGTGGTTAGAGATGCAGATGCTCAGGCTCCACCCAGAACTCCCGAGTCAAAATTCGCACTTCAGCAAATTCTCTGCATGATTCACATGCTCACTTGAGAAGTAGTGATCTGGATGTCAGGTGCTTACTTGGGGAATGTATGAAGAAGCCAAGAAACCATGTTTCGCATGGGGAAAGGAAACCTCAGGAGACCAAGATAATTTTCAAACATTTAAGGGCCTGTGTGTGGAAAGTAGAAAGATCAGGTGGAGGAACTGAGGCCACAGGTGGCAGTGGGGCTGGGGTGGGAGAAAGGGAACTGAACTTTTTTAAGCTTCCATAGTTAATTTCACTTAATGCTCATAAGGAAAGAACTGGACTTAGACTTAATTTAGATAATCTGAGTTGAGATCTCATCATCATTGATCACTGCGCATCCTCAAGGAAACATTACTTAGCCACTCTGAGCCCCAGTTAATTGTCTCTAAAATGGGAAAAATAACAGCCCACAGGGCTAATGTGAAGACCATGTGGGCAAGGACCATAATCACTGTATTTAGCACCCCTTCCCTGGGCTCAGACACGGCATAGATTCCGTCCGCAATGAGGGTTTCTTTGTAAACTAGGCAGAGCTCTGGCACGTGAAGGATGGCTGGTATTACTGTTAGCAGGCTTGTGGTTTGGGGTGGCAGATTGCGTTTTTAGTAGACACAAATGAACACTGCCCTTGCGTGTCTTCATCGTACCAAAAGCCATTTTTTGTTTACAGCCCTGATTGATCTGGGTTGATCTATCTGCAAACCGTTTCATCAGGAGAGTGAAAATGGAAAATTGGGGAGGAGAGACCAGGGCTCCTCCTTACCCTGCTCAATGGGTGGTGCTGGGTCTCTAGCCACGTTACCTTAATGGAGGTAAAAGATCTCTAAAGAGTGGTACTGGGTCATTCTAAGATGCGGAGAAACTGGCCCGTCAGAGCATTTCTCAGCCAAAGATCTCATTGCTGCTGTGCCAAACCACATCTGTGCTCTGTCAAGTAAACAAAGAATATCTACAGCTCTCAGGCAGGCACTAACATTAGCCGAGTGAGGGCTCTTTGGGGACCGGGGAGAGTAGGCTTGCATTTGAAAATGAAGCACTGTACGTGGATTTATAGCACTGCTTTTCGGATGAAGAGGGGGAAATATTTTTCTCTGGGAGATTAGAATTTGCTAGTGGATTCAAGTGTAACTTTGGAGAGTGGCAGAGGTATTAGATGTGGCAGTATCACAGTATTGTTTTATTGGCAATTAGATTTCAAACTGGCACGAATGTATGAAAATAAGTCTCAATTATGGGCCTGCGAAGTTTCTCCACCATCTGTCAACAGTTTGCTCCTTATGCCACAACATGTGTACCTTTGGAGGGAAAATGATTTAATAGCCCAAGTCAACAGGTACAGCTCACCAAATTATACTGGAGTTTATGGCCAAGGCCTGCATTTGTGGTTTCTGATGCGGAGAAATGAAACATGAGCTTGTGTGCACACACACACATACACACTCTTCAGGGTCTCACAGCTGTCAGAGATGGAAGCTATCTTTAAAAGGAGTGAATTTAACTTCTGCATTTTATAATTGGGAAAAATCAAGTCCCAGAGAGGCCAGGGACTTGTGCAATTGGTGCTGAGAGACGGGGCAGAGCTGGAATGATAACAATAGGAAGCTTAGGGATGGGGCGGGGGGGGGGGGGAGGGGTTAGTAAATGTGTAATAAGCTCTGGGGAAGTGAAAGCTGTGATGTGTAACACCCGCCTGTTCCTGTGACGTAAGCGCTTTTATGACGGCGATTTCATACTAACGTGATACCACTGAATGCAAAGTTTGGAAGGGATGCACCATTGCCTCTCACAAGCCAATTTCTGGGGCTCCAGTGTGCCACTGTGAAGGGGGATGGAGGTGGTTATAGATATTTACGGTTTGCCTGCCCAGCATGGTTTCCCTTCCTAGTAAGTGTACCTTAATTTTCCCTGAGGGTGTCCACCGGTACCCTGTTTTGAGCCCATGGAGTTTGGTTAGGTGACCCCATCACCAACTCCAGGAGTTGACCCAGGCCTGGGCCAATCAGTGCATCTCATCTCCCTGGACACTGATTGGTTCAGGGTTGGGCTTGAGGCCCAATCTGGCCCTGGGAGTCAGGCCCAGGACCTTTGTTCGACGTGGTGGTCTTGGAGCTATGAAGGAGCAGCTTGTATCGAGCGGTAGTCAGTTCGCCACCAAGAGAGAAGAGGCTGTCGAGAATGAAGACAAACAGAGGAGAACAGAGCTGAGAGACTAGAAGGAACAGGCCCCGAGTCTGTTCTTTGCTTCTGGATCTATCTGAGCTTCAAGTGTAGTTCCCGGACTTTCTGAGAATCAATGAACATGTTTCATTTTTGTAAACGTCTGTGCGTTTATTATGTCAATTATGCCTCACTTTTAAAAATGTATCCAGACAGAACCAGCTGTGGAGCAGGGCTCCTTCAGGTCTACTCACTTCTGGAGCAGAAGCTCAGTTCTTAGCTGCTTTTCCCAACTATGCCCTTTTCCCCTCTGTCCAAACTTCAGCAAGCATCCTTGTTCTGACTAGGATTTGGGGAAACTGTGCATTTCTTTATCAGGCGTGTTGCCTTTGATGGGAAGAGTTCTTACCGACGAGTTTGTCCCCGAGAGCTATACTAGGGAATCTCTAGAGCCTTTCTGATGTGCTGCTTATCTTGAGTTGATCCATGAAGCCACAAGCCGTGTCTGTCTTGGCCATCGTTGCTTTCACAGAGCCCAGCATACGCCTGTTGTGTGGGAAATGCTCAGTAAATATCAGTGGAATGTCTTGTCTCAGGCAGGCTTTGCTGTGTTATGATGCTGTAACAAACAACCTCTAAACTCAATGGCTTGTAACCACGAAGTCTCATCTTTCACACAAGGTCTTTTATCATTTATGTTGGCTGTGGCTGTTCTTCATGTCTTTTTGTTTTAGAGTCTAGGCTGATGGAACAGTTCCCACTGGGAACATGAAAAATCTCATGGCAGAGGGAAAAAGAACAAAGGCGGTACATGTGATGACTCTTAAACTTTCTGCTTAGATAAAGTACTTGGTACTTTTTTTTTTTATGTTCCATTGGTCAAAGCAAGTCACTTGGCAGGAAGATGTCCTCCAAAGCAAGATATTGCATACCACAGGTATCAGTAGAGATGAATAATCAATCCCTCTATAGGTTGGAGAGTGAGTAATGGGGAGTAATAATACAGGCAACCACACACTTAAAGGGAGAATGTGGGAATGCGGTTGGAACTAATCTTGTGACACTGAACATTTGAGTATAGACTGACCCAGCATTGGGCTTCCCTGATAGCTCAGTTGCAATACAGGAGACCCTAGTTTGATTCCTGGGTCAGGAAGATCTGCTGAAGAAGGGATAGGCTACCCACTCCAGTATTCTTGGGCTTCCCTTGTGGCTCAGTTGGTAAAGAGCTGCCTGCAATGAGGGAGACCTGGGTTCAATCCCTGGGTTGGGAAGATCCCCTGGAGAAGGGAAAGGCTACCCCCTCCAGTATTCTGGCCTGGAGAATTCCATGGACTGTATAGACAATCGGGTTGTAAAGAGTCAGACATGACTGAGTGACTTTCACTTTCTTTCACTTTAACCCAGCATGTCCAGAGAGCTTCTTGCCTGTGGCTACCAGTGTTTTAAGAATGTTTCTAGGAGCATATTTGGTATAGCAGAAAACTGCCAACTCAAACAACTTAAATATCTGTAGACAGATGAATGGATATATAAGTTAGAATACATTTACACAAAGGAATGTAATGCAGCAATGAAAGTGAATGAACTTCAGCTATTTGGAACAGCAGGAATACATCTTAGAGGCATATTAAGTTAAGTGAAATAAGAAGATACAGAGAATTTGATTCCAATTTTATAAATCATTCACGTGAAAAAATTACACAAAAAGCAAATGAATGATAAACACAAAAATCAAGATTTGGCTGCTTTGAGTGGGGCAAAGTATGACAGCGGGATAGCCAGATACAATTTACTGGTGATGTCCTAGCTTGCAGATGGACTGGTAGATTGGGGAGGTCATTTTCATATTGTGTATTTTAACATATTTGTTACATTCTTTTGTGTCTATCAAATATTATGTTCAAAATGGAATTAGAAAAGAATGCAAAAATAGCAGCTAGGAAAAGTAATACTTTTTTTAAAAAGATGAGTGGTTATGGAAAAGTGCTGTTATAAGAAGTGGAATTCCTAGGATCAAATTTGGCAAATACACGTTGGGGCAGAATTCCGGGACCAGGATAGAAGGCGGGTCCTCTCAGCGCTGACCCGAGACTGTGGGCAGTTCACACCCTCAGCCCTCCCCACGCCTGGGGGATGACCTGTGTCCTCATGGGCCCAGTGTCATGCTCCCTAGGTTGCTGCAGGGGCTGAGCTGCGTGCAGGGACCCTGCCTACAGGCCCGCACATTCCAGGTCCACAAAGAGAGGTTCACCCCTGTGGATGAACACAAATGACGACTGGGTTTGTCCAACAGGGGTCCTGATTTAACTGTCCCTGAGTCTGGTCCTCTGTGGGTACATAGAGAAGGCTCCTTTTGGCCTTGTAAAGTTGAAGAGGCCACACCCAGATAGCTCTTGGCCACCCCCATGCCACCCTGACCACTTCAGGGGGTGGCCTTCTGCTGGAAGAGTCCCTGATCTGGTCTCCAAGCTCAGGGCAGGAGAAGGAAGCTTCAGATTGGATATTGTGGATCTCTGACAAAATAACCCCAGAGCACTTGCCCCCAGATGCCTCAGCATCTTCCTAGTCAGAGAGACTTACATTACTGAGGAGGACTGCCTGCTATGGTGACTCCAGGGGTCCAAGTGGCATCTGAGTCTCTCCCATCAGAGAGAGAAGGAGAAGGGCGCTATGGGGCAGCTTGGAGATGAGCCAGAACCAGAACCAGAGCGTGGGCGAGACCTACCCAACCTCTGCATGGGGGAAGCCTGCCCACGTCAGCTCTGCTGAACTTCCTTGCCCACCTGTGGGGCACACGCCCAAAGCTACCAACTTCTCCCTTTTGGGGGCGGTGCCTGCTTGCCCATCTCGACACTCTCAGGCTCATTTAGCTCATTTTAGTTTGGTTGCTTCTGGTTGCAGGTAACAGAAATCCAAAAAAAAAAAAGTAATTTTTGTCTATTTGCATTTATATAGGAGTAGATATAACGTTAGGTGAAACTTGGTCCAGGATTCAAAATCAATATCACTGAGCCCTCTTTCTCTCTCTCATCTCTTCTTGGCTCAGCTTTCCAGCGTGGGCTTTATTTCAGGGAGACTTTTCACTACTCCCAGCCCTAGGGGTCTCCCAGAGCTTCTGGGACTCCACTAAAGTCCAGCAGGAAAGAAGTAACTTCTCAGCCCCCATGCCCATTAAAAGCCCTGAGAGTCATCCTGTTGGGGTCACGTGCCCCTTCCAAGCCAATCACAATGACTGGGTACTGGGAGGCATTGATTGGTGTAGTCAGGTCACATGATCTCCCCAGGGCTGGGGGTGAAGTCAGCATCCCCAGAACTTGTGAGTTTCAATAGAAATCCAGGTCTGCGAGGAAGAAGGAAGGGGGACTGGATGCTCAGAGAGTGATCCACAGCCACTTCCTGTCTGCTGACGCTTGTTGTTCAGCCACCAAGTCAGTGATGCCAGCCGCTCAACCATCTCATCCTCTGTTGCCCTCTTCTCCTGCCTTCATTCTTTGCTGGCACCAAGATCTTTTCCAGTGAGTCAGCTGTTCGTATTAGGTGGCCAGAGAATTGCTGATGCTTGTTAGGGAGGAGCACTTTGCACCTTAAAGATAATGGTGGTTTATAGGCCCCACGGATGTTAAAAAAGTATTTTTCTCTATGGTCATTTGCCTTTTAAATTTATGTTTTTTAAAAAAGTTTTATTTTTACCCATGGTCATTTTCAAAGACACACAAAAGCAGAGTGAATACAGTCATGAATGCCTCTCTGTATCCATCAACCAGCTGCCACCATTGTCTTGTGTTGATTTTTGACTTGCAAAGTTTCAAATTTGTTCAGAGTTCAATCTTCATCTTTTCTATTGTGGCTCCTCCTAATAGATGTGATTATGTTCAGAGGGAAACGAGATACACAGTCACCTACATTTTTTCTAGGTTTGTTTTATTTGGATATATGCTGTGAAGTGAGACGCTAACAGGACTTTTCCCCAGGTCTCCAGTTTCCCCAGGTCCGTTGATTGAATCATCCTGTTTTCACTGGTTTGTGGAGCATCCTGGATGTGATATTAAGTTCTCGCATGTACCAATATCTGTTTCTGGCTACATATTCTGTTTTATTGACCTATGTGTTCTTGCACCAATATCAATGTTTAAAATTTAATAGATGTATAAATAAGTTTTCATATCCAGTATACCAAGTTCCACCCTAGGCTTCTTTTTTCAGTATTTTCTTGCCCAACTTTATCTATTCATTCTTCCTGATGAAACGTAGAACAATTTTTCTAAGTTCAAAACATAATGGCCTTAGGATTTTGATTAGAATTGGTGAAAGTTCTGTGTAAAGTTGGAAAAAAGAACAGTTTCTTCATAGCCAGTGTTCAAATGTGTAAATATAGCACATCTTCCCATTTATTCAGGTCTTGTAAATCCCTCTGTAAAAATGCATGGTGTTATCACCTGTGAGGGCCATTCTTGGGCTGTTTATGTATCCTGCTTTGTTTATGGATGAGAGATTTAAAACTTCCCATTTTATTTTCTTTATTCATTCTCTCTGACTTTTTATTTCTATCAAGTCTGAGTCATCTGAGAGGTTCAGGCCATGCTTGCTAGGAGCCCACCACCCAGTTGGCCAGAGTTTCTATTTGCTGTAAAGGTGGAGTCCCCTGAGCTCCACGTTACAGTGGAAAGAGCATGAGGTCTGGCCTCAGGGTAGGCCTGAGCTCAGGCCCCTGCCCTTGCCCTTATCAGCTGTGCACCCTTGGGCAACTTAGCATTTTGCTTCTCCAAGTCTCATTTTCCTTACTGGCAAATGAGTGTGGGTTGTTTTCTCCATTTTTAATCTATTTCCTTTTATTGTGTTTGTTTCCAAACTTCTCTTTCTTCTCCAGGGAGGCTAAGCTTTCTGGAAACATAGGTTGTGTCTCCTCCACGGCTGCAGGTGGAGATCGCAATCAGGAAACAGTAGGTGTTTGGTGCTGCCAGGCCGCGCTGACGTCAGAGTCCAGGCCACAGACACCGCTTTGGTTCATTTGAAATAGAAGATACTCCATTTATTTTTATTTTTAGTAGGAGGATAATTGCTTTACAATGTTGTGTTGGTTTCTGCCGTACAACATGAATCGGCCATATATATATATATATATATATGCATATAAATACGTATATATACCCCTCTCTTGAAAAAACATATTGCTTACATAAAAATTCAAAACCCAGGGGGAATAAATGAGACAACCAGTTAGAAGAAAAACACAGTAGATATGACAGATAAATGGCTAATGTCATTACTATAAAATAGCTTAATGGAAACAAAGAGAAATAATCTCATAGGAAATTGGTTAAAAGAAATGAATTGACTTCTTTAAGGAAGAAATATATATATGAAAAAGAGTTCAAATTAACTGTTTTCTGTAATGTCTTTCCATTACCTTTCCCCCTTTAAAAAAAATTTGTGTATTTTGAATTGGAGGAGAATTGCTTTTCAGTGTTGTATTGGTTTCTTGTTGCCATACAACAACTGGAATCAGCCCCCTCCTTCTTGAGCCTCCCTCCCACCCCCATCCCCATCCCACCTCTCTATGTCATTGCAGAGCCCCAAGATGAGCTCTTTATATTATATGGCAGCTCCCATTTGTTGTCTGTTTTACGCATGGTAGTGTATATATTTCAAGTCTGCTCTTAAAGTTTGTCCTACCCTTTCCTTCTCCCGCTATGTGCACAAGTCTCTACATCTGCATCTCTCTAAAGAAAAGATACTTTGAAATAACCTGGATTACGGTTCTTCAATCAAACTTTGAAATATGAGTAATAGTCTTCAAGAGTAAAATAGTTGAAGTTTATTGAGTTGTTAGCATGTGCCAGGCACCAGGTGATCACGGTCCAGGTGTGATCTCATGAGACTACACAGAACTCTGGTGAGGAAGATGCTAGAAACAAAGATCATGCAGCCCAAGTATGGTGCTGCTGAGACCAGCTCAGTGCCCTGAACCTGCGTACCCTACCATCTTCCCAGCTGCAGTCAAGTGGTGTATTAACAGTGCCTCAGGCCTTGGAGGTAGCCCTCTGGTGGTCTAGGTCTTGCTTTTAGCACAGTAGTGAAGTCGAGGAGCCATTGATCGTGTTAGTTGCCTTCTCTTTCTCCTTACATTTTAAGCATCGTCAGAAAAAGACTGATCAATGCTTCTCACTATGGTGTTGAACTCTTTCTCACCCAGTCTTTGCCACCCTTTGCTCTCCTGACTTGTGAGTGGCAGGGAAGCAAGGCCTTGTAGGACTGCTGGGTGGAAGAGAGGGTATGGAGCATGAAAGGGGCACAGAGCATGGAGGTGGAGGACTCACGGCCTGGCAGGACAGCAGTGGGGAAGAGCTCTGGGTGGATTTGTGCATGGGCGTGGAAATGGCAACCTATTCCAGTTTTCTTGCCTGGAGAATCCCAGAGATGGGGAAGCCTGGTGGGCTGCTGTCTATGGGGTCACACAAAGTCAGACACGACTGAAGCGACCTAGCAGCAGCAGCAGCAGCAGTGGGGTTTCACGGGAGAGAGAATGTAGCTTATGTGTGAGTCTGTGCATGTATGTTTGACTACATATGGATGTAGGGTTAAGCACATGTGTACATACAGTTATGTTTATCTTTGTGCATGTGTTACGCGTGAGGTGTGACTATGTATTGGTGTGTAGGTATGTTTGTGTATGTGTGTGCAGCTGTCATTTGTGTACATTTATGTGTTCACATGTAGGGGAGGATGTGTATATCTTTGTGTAGGATTTTATGGGTATGTGTGCATGGGTGGATGTCAATATATGTGTGTGTATAACTGTGTATATGCTTGTACGTGTGTGAGAGTGTGTGAGTATATGTACAGCAGGGCCCTGGACTGCGGAGCTGGGTGCCTTTCCTTCACTCTTGACAGATGGTCCAGCTAATGAGGGCCCCTCCGCCACCTGCCTGCGTGCCCCCCTCCCCAGGCCTTGCTCCCTCCCTTGAGTCCTGCTGCCTTCCGGTGGCTGTCTCTCCTCTCCCGCCCCCTCCCTGACGTGAGTGCCTTTTTGGCTGCTGTGTGGGGTAGGTGGGACTAGGACAGAGCTGACAGTCAAGGCTGCCCTTGGCCTGAGCCTACGGTGACAGGGCCAATAACTGTGTATATGCTTGTACGTGTGTGAGAGTGTGTGAGTATATGTACAGCAGGGCCCTGGACTGCGGAGCTGGGTGCCTTTCCTTCACTCTTGACAGATGGTCCAGCTAATGAGGGCCCCTCCGCCACCTGCCTGCGTGCCCCCCTCCCCAGGCCTTGCTCCCTCCCTTGAGTCCTGCTGCCTTCCGGTGGCTGTCTCTCCTCTCCCGCCCCCTCCCTGACGTGAGTGCCTTTTTGGCTGCTGTGTGGGGTAGGTGGGACTAGGACAGAGCTGACAGTCAAGGCTGCCCCGGCCTGAGCCTACGGTGACAGGGCCAGGAAGCAGGCAGGGCTGAGAGTGTGTGTGCATGTGTGCCTATGCGTGTGCATGCGCATGCGCGCGTGTGTGTGTGTGTGTGCACGCGTGTGCATGTGGTGGTTACCATGGCAAGGAGGCAAAGCCCAGGCAGCCCTCACCAGTGCCTGGCCTCATCCGCAGGGTGGGCAGGCAGCCCAGGGTAGAAAGGCCTGTGCTTTGCAGACAAAAATGCCAGATGGTGGGGGATTTAGGGGGGCCTTCCGTGGCCTGGCTGCCAAGGGCAAGGAGGTTTTCTGGAGCTCTGGAGAGTGAGCTGGGGGGTTGCTTATGTGCTGCTGTGAATTTTTTTTGGTTAATGTCTGTGTGTGTCTGTGTGTGTGTGTGTATACCTTGTTTTTTGCATATTTTAGAATATATTTCCCTTTTGGATTTCTATCAGTTTGCTAAAAAATTTGATCTTTAAGCTTTAGTTTTCTTTTTTTTTTTTGTATAAGAAGAGTACATGTTCCTGCAAGGAAGTCAAAACATCTTTTTTAAACAGGAAATATTTATTGATAGGCTATAAAAAGCAGCACCAAATAAGGCAGACATTTAGACTGGGTGTTTCAGTTGTGAGTGAGCCTTAGGGCTGTGGCAAGTGGCTGGGTTCTGTTCATGTTGGGAATGGGTTTTGCCTCCTGCTGGCTGGTTTTCTAACTTGGTCTTTAGTGCAAGTTTTCCTGGGTGGACCTACTCATACCCGGCGACGTGCGCTACCTATTCCTATTGGGAAACACAGAGCTTGTCCAGGTGCAGGCTCAGGCAGGTGTGGGGATGGCTCTGCTCCTCCACCCTGAACCAAGATGGCATCTCCATGGAGACCACCCCACGCACTGATCTCACTAGGATAGCCACATGCACTGATCTCACTAGGGTAGCCACACGTGCGCACACAACCTTGGGTAGAGACCAGCCTTGCTTTTCTTTTTGGAAAAGAGAGACAGTGTGGAAGAAGGATGTTTCATGCGAGTAAAGTATTTCCTGGCCCTCACACAGCCCAAGTACTAATGTCTGCACAGGACGGCGGTGCCCACGGGAGCCTTGGGGATGATGTGAGGACCTTCCAGTGGAGCTTGCCTTGGAAACAGGTCTTCCCAGCCTCAAGGAAATGGCCAGCTGCCTGCCTCTGGCTCTCCTGTTCCCTCATCACCAGGCTTAGAAACCCTCCATGGTGTCATGCTGAATAAAGTCCAGATTCCTTAACAGGGCACTGCAGGTGGTAAGCACAGCCTCCTTCCCAGGGCACCTTCTTCTTGTAGCTCATCTGTTGCTGCAACTTTGGTATCTTGCTGCAGGCTGTAAAGACCATTTTATTTTTAAAAAGTCATTTTCTTTCTTTCTTCTTTTTGGCTGTGCTGGGTCTTTGTCGCCGTGTGGGCTTTTCTCTGGTTGCGGTGCGTGAGGGTTACTCTGTGGCTGCGGGGTAGGCTTCTCAGTGGTGGCTGCTTTTGTTGTGAAGCATGGGCTCTAGAGTGTGTGGGCTTCAGGAGTTGTGTCTCACAGGCTCTAGAGCACAGGCTCAGGGGTTGCGTCTCACGGGCTCTAGAGCACAGGCTCAGTAGCTGGGGCTCATGGGCTGAATTGCCCCATGGCATGTGGGATCTTCCAGGATCAGGGACCGAACCTGCATCTCCTGCATTGGCAGGTGGATTCTTTACCAATGAGCCATCAGGGAAGCCCTGTTTTTAATTTTTAAGCAGAAAAAAATATGTATTAACATGCTATAAAAGCAGTACCAAATACGAAGGAAGACAGTAAGACTCACTCATGCTGCCTCTCTCCCCAGGATGCCCTTCCTGCTCCTTTTCCTGCCTGAATCCCATCTATCTTTCTGGGCTCAGCTAGCTGCCACTTCCTCCTTCCTTTCCCTGTGCTCCTATGACATATCATAAACCAAGAAGAATCTCATGTGATTCCTGTATGAAATGGCTGCTTTCTTTTCTTGAGGTCGAGGGACTGTATTTAATCCTGACACCTAGTGAAGCTGCTGGCACGTAGGAGGTGCTCGGTTGGCTGAACGAATGAACAGAAATGCAAGCAAAACAAAAAAAATTTTGAAATGTGTACCACTAAGAACATGCATTATGATTCTGAACACCGATCTACTCAAATCACCATCATCATTATTGTTATCGGTGTGTGTGTGTGTGTGTGTGTATAACTGCAGGTGTGGTGACACTGGTCCATTCCATGGACACAGAAACAGTGCGTTTACAAGTTTCACTCAGGAAATAAGAGATGATGAGACAGAAATTGTTACTCATCTGCCCAATATCCACAGTTTCTTCTTCCAGCACTTTCTGTCTTGAGCATAGCTTTCATCAGTGTCATCTTGCATATGACCTCTCCCTCGCCATGATTATTATCAGCCTCTCTTTCACCTTCCAACACACTCCTGATTGAATACATTCATACCCTAGTGGGAAAGATGGGCCAGTGATTCTGGATCAAACATATGCTGGGTGCTGAGGATGCAGAGGTGAAAGAAGCAGGACCCCTCCAATAAGGAACTCACATCCTAGGAAGAGACCTGTACAGATATGGACAAAGCTTAGCTAATTCTTTAGTAGAAGCAGGAACAGATTCGCTTCTGAAGCATAGGGGAGAGAGGAGAGATCTTCACACTGGAAAGCTCCTACTCATTCTGAAAGCTCCAGTGCATCTGCCCCTACTCTAGAACACCTTCCTGTCCAGAAATGTGGGGATTCAGATGTATAATTCAGCCCCTTCCCGCCACAGCCCTCCCACCCCTGCTATATCACACACAGACATAGCCAGACGTTTGTGTGTAGAGTCCTTCATGAACGGGGAGTAATTTCTCTTGCAAAAACACAAGCAACTTAAGATTTAAGATTAGATGTTGCTTTTATATAATGTCCCTTGATTGTTTCCACGACTTGAGTTCAACTCTTCCGTTGTGTTACTTGATCCTCTTCCCTCTCCGCCTACTTTTTCTCTCTCTCTGGGTCAACACCTCAACCTTCTTCATTTCTTGGGAGAACAAATGCTCTGTCCACAGCTGATAGCCCCTGGGATGTGCCTGGCTGGCCCTATGCTGGTCCAAGGCAGGCATCTGCCCTGATTGGTCGGTGCTTACGCCACACTTTGCTGTTAGCTATTTTGAATGTTGCCCTGGCTTAGCTCCAGTCTTGGCTCTGAGACCCCCACCGCATATCAAGGAGTTGGCTTGGCATCACTTTCCTGTTGGGTACTCTGTCTGCTTTTGGGTTTTGTTAGGTGTGGGTGTATTGAGTAGGAGGAGCCTCTAGAAGCTACATCAGCCTACTTGCCCTCACCCAACTGCTCCTGGCAATGATCTGCCCTCAGTGCTGTGAGGCGACACCCTCACCTTGGGCTCACACTCCTGGCTGCTGAACCAAGTGGCTGGGAGCAGGATTGCTCCTCAAACAGTGTAGAGGCAGGGGGAGCACCGCCAATCCTCCAGTGGGAAATAAAAAGGTCAGGCAATATTAATTCATCTGCACAACTCGCTGGGCCTAAAAAGCACAGCCTGAAATGGCTTCCTGATTGAGAGAAGATGCTTCATTAATCTTGGCCCTCTCATTTAAGAGTGTGAACAATGGAGACTAATGGCTGGCATTTCAGTCTCATTGATAGGATGCAAAAACACAGACACTGGACTATAATTGCAGAGAAATCACGAGAATGAGAAGAGGCGTGAGCAGGCCAGGGAGATGAGCAGGGAACTCAGTATCCCGAGGATGGTGGTGGTGCGGAAATGCGTATGTACAAGTTCCTTCTTGTATACGTTGCCTGTTAATTCAATATCCTGAATCATCCTGGAGACAGTCCTCCAGGTCCTCAGTGTGAGAGCTCTGGCCTGGAAGCCAAGAGGCCTGGGTCTGAGTCTGGTTCCTCTACTGCCTGACAGGGTGAGTGAGTGAAGCAGGTTGGTGCCCCTTGTTGTAAAATTCAGGGAGAGGTGACTTCTCTGGTCCATCTGCATTAGGGCGCTTGAAGCTGTGACAGATACCACTTGGGTTAGGCCTTGTAGCCTAGGGTTGAAGACACTGCCTCTGCCTTTGTGGGGTAGCCACACCTGGTCATGAGATCCAGTGTGCTAAGAGACCTACACAAAGGTGTCAGGAAGTTAATACGCCAAAAGAGTGTAATTGAGGTAGACCTCTAACAGGGAAGGAAAGGAGGGAAACCTCTTTGCAGCCGGGTGTGGGAAGGATTCTAAAAGGCTTCCTGGAAGAAGAGGGCCTTATGGCTCAGGACAAGCTCTGGCAGGCGGAGAAGACAGAGGTGGAAAGTTTTGACTTCCAAGTGTCAGATCCGGGGCCCAAGGAGAACTCTGTATTTTCTGTGGGATTCTGGGATGAGGGAAGAGAAAGAACTAGCTGTGGCTGGATCACCTAGAAGGCACCCTCAGTAGCCTTTGAGCCGCACCAAACCTTGTTTCACACGCCCCAGGTTTCCAAGCTGGGGCAACCATTCCTGGAGACATGAGCGATTTTTCTTGGTTGCTTACCCATGTTGTGACTTTGGACCAGCGGCATAGCTACTCTGAGCCTTATTTCCACATCAGTAAAATGTGGATAATAGCATAGCTTGATAGGTAGATAGCTGGGATTGTATGATTTAATATATTTCAAGTATTCACCATGGTGTCTGGCATGGGATAAGAGCTCAAAAGCATTGTTGTTTAGTCACTAAGTTGTGTCTGATCCTTTTGCGACCTCTTAGACTGTGGTGTGCCAGGCTTCTCTGTCCTCGGGATTTCCCAGGCAAGAATACTGGAGTGGGTTGCCATCTGAGCTGGTATCATATGGCTGTCTTAATGATATCATTCCTGAGTACCTACTGTCCCCAGGCACTCCATTCTAATAGTAACTAACACATTGTGATAACAATTCCACACAGGCAGCATCGTTATCATCCCTTTCAGAGAAACCAGAGGCATAGAGACGTTACATAACTTGCTCAAGGTCACAGAGGTAGTACGTAGTTGGAGGTATAATTTGATTCCAGGCACCTAGGCTCTAAACCACCCTGCTACCTCTGCTACTAATTCTCTTGGAGTTAGCATTATTATTTGGCTTTCAAAAATCAGGCTGCAGATCCAGCCGACCAGTGTGGGGAGAGGGGTGAGCAGAGGAAGCAGTCTGAAATAGTTTCCTTGTTTCCAGCCAACCTAAGGAACGGAGAAGGGGATGGTGACTCCTGGGGGTAGGGGATGATAATCCTGCATATACATAGTAGCAGGAGCTTGCTGTATGGGTGTGTGGTCACACAGGGACGGTCTAGACTAGAACTTAGGTCAGAAGGCAGCATCTTAGAAATGTGGTCGAATGTGCTGAAGGATGAACTGGGGGCAGGGGGGCAGATCAGAGACAAACTTATCTCATGTCTGTGAGGATTCATCTGTCCAGCTTCAGGGAGGTGGTGAGCAAATGTGATCAAATTGCCAACATCCACTGGATCTTAGAAAAAGCAGGAGAATTCCAGAAAAACACCTTCTTCTGTTTCATTGACTACGCTAAAGCGTTTGACTGTGTGGATCACAACAAACTGTGGAAAATTCTTCAAGAGATAGGAATACCAGACCACCTTACCTGCTTCCTGTGAAACCTGTATGCAGGGCAAGAAGCAATAGTTAGAACTGGACATGGAACAATGGAGTAGTTGAAATTGGGAAAGGAATACTTCAAAGTTGTGTATTGTCACCGTGTTTATTTAACTTATATGTAGAGTACATCATGTGAAATGCAGGGCTGGATGAAGCACCAGCTGGAATCAAGATTGCCAGGAGAAATATCAATAACCTCAGATATGCAGATGACACCACCCTTATGGCAAAAAGTGAAGAGGAACTAAAGAGCCTCTTGATGAAGGTGAAAGATATGAAATAGCTGGCTTAAAACTCTACATTTAAAAAGCAAAGATCACGGCATCTGGTCCCATCACGTCGTGGCAAATAGATGAGGAAACAGTGGAAAGCTGCAGACTTTATTTTCTTTGGCTCCAAAATCACTGCAGATGGTGAATGCAGTCATGAAATTAAGATGCTTACTCCTTGGAAGAAAAGCTATGACAAACCTAGACAGCATATTAAAAAGCAGAGACATTATTTTGTTGAAAAAGGTCCATCTAGTCAAAACTATGGTTTTTCTAGTAGTCATGTATTGATGTGAGAGTTGGACCATAAAGAAAGCTGTCATTTAGTTGCTATGTCATGTCCAACTCTTGCAACCCCATGGACTGCAGCCCACCAGGCTCCTCTGTCCATGGGGATTTTCTAAGCAAGAATACTGGAGTGGGTTGCCATTTCCTTCTCCACGGGATCTTCCTGACTTAGGGACTGAACATAGGTCTCCTGCACTGCAGGCAGATTCTTTACCAACTGAGCTATCAGGGAATTCTCTAGTAAGCAAGCTGATCACCCAAGAATTGATGCCTTTGAAACATAGTGTTGGAGAAGACCCTTGAGAGTCCCTTGGACTGCATGGAGATTAAACCTGTCAATCCTAGAGGAAATCAATCTTGAATATTCATTGGAAGGACTGATGCTGAAGCTGAAGCTCCAATACTCTGGCCACCTAATGAGAAGAACTGACTCATTGGTAAAGACCCTGATCCTGGGGAAGATTGAAAACAGGAGGAGAAGGGGATGACAGAGGATGAGATGGTTTGATGCCATCACTGACTCAATGGATATGGGTTTGAGCATGCTCCGGGAGTTGGTGATGGACAGGGAGGCCTGGTGTGCTGCGGTCCACTCAGATACGACTGAGTGACTGAACTGATGATGAGCAAATGTGATTCTTTGGTCCTTTTATAAGGTTATTGCCTCAGACTTGTAGAGCCACCCATCATCCCCTGGAGAGGGCCTAGCTTGATATTTCCATAGACTCTTCCATGGAACATGAGGCCCTGGAGCTTTTCTCCTTAGAGTTTTGTGATTGAATCAGCCTTGAAAACTGCAACTTTCTTCCATATAGTAGATATTATTGGGGTACCACCAGTCACTCCCACATTTGCCAAGCCGGTGCACTGGGCTGGACTTCCAGCTATCAGCATCTGGAAGAGCACCCACTCTGAAGTCTTTCTTCTTGTGCCTGAGAAACAAGAAATACTGGACCTTTAATGACAATTAATGACACCCCTCCCTAGCCCAGCTCAGTGGCTGGCCACAGTTGGGGTATAAATACCCCAGCTCCCTCACTCCTGATGGGATAACTCTGAGGCACGTATCCACCACCACGTCCCAAACATCCCCAGTGGATGAAGCTCCTACTGCCCACAGTGATACCTTGCTTGGTAACTCCTCCTTCGTGGCTGCCTTCCTTTTCCTATCTCACTTCTTTTTTAAAAATAATATTTATTTATTTGGCTGCACTGGGTCTTGGTTGTGGCATGTACGCTCCATAGCCCATGGGCTCAGTAGTTGCTGCGTGAGTTTAGTTGCTTAGAGTCATGTTGAGACCTTAGTTCTCCCACCAGGGCTTGACTCAGGTCCCCTACATTGCAAGGCAGATTCTTAACCACCGGGCAACCAGGGACGACCCCCTATCTCATTTCTTTATTTCCCTTCCAGGGTTCCCTGACATCACCCCCCAAATAAACTGCTGGTACTCAAATTCTTGTATCACAGCCTGCTTCTGGGGAAACCCAAGCGAAGACAGCTGCCCTTGGAGATTTCTACAGCATATTAAAGCATTCGAGGCTCTGAGTAATCTTATAGTAAGACCTAACTAACTTAAACTAACGTTCCCAAACTTGTTTGACCAGAGGATTCCTTCTTAACCTGGTGCCCAGTAAGCCCCATGGAGCGTTGCTCTGCACCACACACTGTGGGAAACCACGCCCTAACCCCAGCTCACAGCTTAAGGCTGCTTTATCTGAGGCCCAAAGAGGAGACTGAGTAGCTGAGCCTGCTCTTGGCGGCGCTGGGGTTAGGGCTCGTGGCCCCTCCACTGCTGGCCCAGGTGCATTTTCTAACTGTCGTAATTTCCTCCTCATCTGTGATATGCAGAGAATAATATTTCCTCCGTAAGA
>SJYC01023002.1:0-15833 GCA_006408675.1 Madoqua kirkii | reverse complement strand
CTGCAGATGGTGAATGCAGTCATGAAATTAAGATGCTTACTCCTTGGAAGAAAAGCTATGACAAACCTAGACAGCATATTAAAAAGCAGAGACATTACTCTGTTGAAAAAGGTCCATCTAGTCAAAACTATGGTTTTTCTAGTAGTCATGTATTGATGTGAGAGTTGGACCATAAAGAAAGCTGTCATTTAGTTGCTATGTCATGTCCAACTCTTGCAACCCCATGGACTGCAGCCCACCAGGCTCCTCTGTCCATGGGGATTTTCTAAGCAAGAATACTGGAGTGGGTTGCCATTTCCTTCTCCACGGGATCTTCCTGACTTAGGGACTGAACATAGGTCTCCTGCACTGCAGGCAGATTCTTTACCAACTGAGCTATCAGGGAATTCTCTAGTAAGCAAGCTGATCACCCAAGAATTGATGCCTTTGAAACATAGTGTTGGAGAAGACCCTTGAGAGTCCCTTGGACTGCATGGAGATTAAACCTGTCAATCCTAGAGGAAATCAATCTTGAATATTCATTGGAAGGACTGATGCTGAAGCTGAAGCTCCAATACTCTGGCCACCTAATGAGAAGAACTGACTCATTGGTAAAGACCCTGATCCTGGGGAAGATTGAAAACAGGAGGAGAAGGGGATGACAGAGGATGAGATGGTTTGATGCCATCACTGACTCAATGGATATGGGTTTGAGCATGCTCCGGGAGTTGGTGATGGACAGGGAGGCCTGGTGTGCTGCGGTCCACTCAGATACGACTGAGTGACTGAACTGATGATGAGCAAATGTGATTCTTTGGTCCTTTTATAAGGTTATTGCCTCAGACTTGTAGAGCCACCCATCATCCCCTGGAGAGGGCCTAGCTTGATATTTCCATAGACTCTTCCATGGAACATGAGGCCCTGGAGCTTTTCTCCTTAGAGTTTTGTGATTGAATCAGCCTTGAAAACTGCAACTTTCTTCCATATAGTAGATATTATTGGGGTACCACCAGTCACTCCCACATTTGCCAAGCCGGTGCACTGGGCTGGACTTCCAGCTATCAGCATCTGGAAGAGCACCCACTCTGAAGTCTTTCTTCTTGTGCCTGAGAAACAAGAAATACTGGACCTTTAATGACAATTAATGACACCCCTCCCTAGCCCAGCTCAGTGGCTGGCCACAGTTGGGGTATAAATACCCCAGCTCCCTCACTCCTGATGGGATAACTCTGAGGCACGTATCCACCACCACGTCCCAAACATCCCCAGTGGATGAAGCTCCTACTGCCCACAGTGATACCTTGCTTGGTAACTCCTCCTTCGTGGCTGCCTTCCTTTTCCTATCTCACTTCTTTTTTAAAAATAATATTTATTTATTTGGCTGCACTGGGTCTTGGTTGTGGCATGTACGCTCCATAGCCCATGGGCTCAGTAGTTGCTGCGTGAGTTTAGTTGCTTAGAGTCATGTTGAGACCTTAGTTCTCCCACCAGGGCTTGACTCAGGTCCCCTACATTGCAAGGCAGATTCTTAACCACCGGGCAACCAGGGACGACCCCCTATCTCATTTCTTTATTTCCCTTCCAGGGTTCCCTGACATCACCCCCCAAATAAACTGCTGGTACTCAAATTCTTGTATCACAGCCTGCTTCTGGGGAAACCCAAGCGAAGACAGCTGCCCTTGGAGATTTCTACAGCATATTAAAGCATTTGAGGCTCTAAGTAATCTTATAGTAAGATCTAACTACCTTAAACTAACTTTCCCAAACTTGTTTGACCAGAGGATTCCTTCTTAACCTGGTGCCCAGTAAGCCCCATGGAGCGTTGCTCTGCACCACACACTGTGGGAAACCACGCCCTAACCCCAGCTCACAGCTTAAGGCTGTGTTATCTGAGGCCCAAAGAGGAGACTGAGTAGCTGAGCCTGCTCTTGGCGGCGCTGGGGTTAGGGCTCGTGGCCCCTCCACTGCTGGCCCAGGTGCATTTTCTAACTGTCGTAATTTCCTCCTCATCTGTGATATGCAGAGAATAATATTTCCTCCGTAAGAGCTAAGGTAACATGTGTGAAATCCAGAGTGAGCTGAAGAGGATTATATAAATATGTGGAATGATTATTCTGACAGTGGGAGTGGGGGTGGGGAGCCCTAGACGTAAGAACCTGGTTAGTTCAGTGGCTCGGGGGCATCTGAGTCATTCCTGGAGGAGACAAGGTGCCTGGAATTCTTAAACCCACCAGGCTTCCTGCAAGAGCACTCCCCCCACCCTTCTCCACAACCTGTCAAACCCAAGGCTGACCAGAAATATCAGCTTAGAGGAAAGTCGGAAAGTGGCTTAGAGAGGGCCAGCACCCATCTTGGAATGTACTCATCTCACTTTCACAGTCACCGGAGACAGCCAGCGAGGAGAGCCAGATGTGCAAGCGTCCCTTTCTTGCTCCCACTCACTTGCTCGCTCGCTCTATCTTTTTTGTAAATTGAATTTAAAGGACCTGTTTCTTAGCAACAGCAGCAGCCCGTGATTACAGCGTCCTCCTTGGCCATTTCAATGCCCAAGGTTTCAGTAAGCAAATAAACCTCTCAGTACAGGCTGGGGATTGGGGACAGATAGCAGGGCCACAGTGGAAGCCAGCACATCCAGTGGTGTGTTTAGGGGGCTCCCAGAGGACCCCGGTGAGGGCAGGAGGGCCTGCAGAACCCTCTGTGGCTCCCAGGCACACATGGCATGGCTTTGTGAAAAGAGCCGTAGATGAAATCTCAGGGAATGCAAGTCTGGCGCAACGCTGCAGGGTTCCCTGTCAGGCTGCTGGTAACACCTTCCCAAGCTGAGGTGTAAAAGTGATCAGAGCATGCAGATGTCTGAAATGCGTGAGGAATGATGATGGGTGTCAGGGCTTAGGAATGTTTCCTTCCTTGGCCCGTAATGCTCTGCCCCCTATCGCTGGAGAAAGCAAACCAGATCCTGAAAGCTGTGAGACAACCTTCCCTCCTCCCCAGAGCCTTGACGATGTCTTCAGGCTTGTGGACATAACTGCGGAGTAGGAGGAGGTCCTGTCTGAGAAAGAGGAGGAGAAGACCTCTCGGTGAAGTCCTGTTGATTAGAGCGATGACAGGCCTTTGGGGGCCCCTTTGCTTATTTCATACATTTCTGGTCCTTGTAGGCTCTTGAATGTGAGATCTCTGCTTTACTGGCAATCCCTTGAACATTTATAAGATGGGGATGTTAATAAAATCTATCGAAAATAATGATTATTAGCTGCACTGCCTGGCTTGTGGGATCTTAGTTCCTTGACCAGAAATCCAACCTGTGTCCCCTGCAGTGGAAGCATAGAGTTCTAACCACTGGACTGCCAGGGAAGTCCCTAAAATAGTATTATTAAGGTGAAATGATGTAATGCATGTAAAGTGCCCAGCACATGGCAGGGGTTGAAAGATATTGGTTTTTGTCCCCCTAAAGCTTTATATTCGTGGGTTAGCCATAGGAACCCGGAACAGTTCTTTCAGAGACAACCTTTGTTTAGGCATGCATTCCTTCTGCCATTCATTCATTCAGGCACTGCTGTGTCAGAGGTTGGTCTCTAAAGATCAAGCTCAAGTTCAAATCAAGGTCAAGGCTTGGCTGCTTGACTGCCCCATTCCATTCATTCATGCATGCATTTACTTTTTGCTAGGCATCAGGGTACTTGGTGATGAGGCTTTAGTGATACCTAAGACAGACAAAAGAAAGTCTTAGTCTTGCTTCCTAGAAGCAGAGCCTGAAGCAGGGGTTCAAGTGCAATTAGGGAATGTTCTTAGGAAATGCCTTTAATGGAGGGAGTAAAGCAGAATAGAGGAAGAGAAAAGGCTGAGGTCAAATCTTGCCTCGATCTGATCCACAAGGAGGTGATTGGGTCCTGAACTGTAAACCACACTGGAAAATGTTCCCCCTTCAGGCAAGAGGAGCAGCATTTTATACTCCCAATTCAATCAGGCATTGGCTATGGACCAATGCTGGGGTTGTGTGATCTCTGGGCAAAGCAGCTCCTGCCAGCCAAGGACAGTCCTCTGGAGAAGGGAGGCAGCTGTGACTGTTAGCAGCCAGCATTCACAGCAGTTGGGAGATGGGTATCCTGGCCAGGTAAGAGCATCTGTGCCGGGCGCTGACTTTGTCTACCACAGCCCACCACTTGCACCACTGAGATCCTCTTGACTCTCACATTCAGTTCATTCCACCTGGTGCCAGCTTCTCGAGAAATTGTGGTTGTAACTCCCGGGGAAACTTTAAAGAGGAGGATTAGTGGGACATGCTACAGTTCCTATTGCCACAATCTCAAGACCACAGTTGGTCATCATTATCTTCCTCCTCGTCTATTTGCTTTCGGTTCCTCTTATCCTTGGCTAGCACTTTTGCTGGTCTGGGTGGCTTGCCGGGTGGGGTGGCCCAGACACTCATCTCTAAAGGAGTCTGAGCACCTGGTTACTGCACCATCCTCGGGCTGTGGTTGGGGCACCTGCTACTTATACACAATACTAGGTATGGGAGTACAGACACACTCCAGTGAACCACACAAGTTCCAAACACATTTCTCTACATTCCCATTATATGGACGCAAGCCACACTGTATGATGACCGGGGCCAGTGATCCCTGACAGTAAGAAGCTCTTTCTGTGCCTGCTGATCCAGTAACCCAGGAAGCAATGATAGGCCCTTGATCAGCCTGGCTAACTAGAGGCCCCTGCTGTTGGGTTTGGACCTGACTCAGTCCCCGCCACTGTGGCTACTTTGTTTATGAGCTCACTGTACACACTCCTGGTGATCAAGAACCGAGACGAGCTAGCACTGTGTGGCTAAGTCATCCTGTCTAGCCTTTCACAGAAGGTGATCCCTGGTGTATGTTAACCTATGACACAGGGATCTTCACACTTGTGTTCACTCCCATGAGCCCATTCCCATGCCTCTACACCAGACCTCCTCGTCCCTGGACTTCAGTCTCGTTCCTTCCAGACTCCTGGCTGACAAGCCCTGTTGTTCACTGTTGCCCATCACTCTACATATCTCCCAACTTTAGGCCACTTCTTTCTTCACACAAAGTAGATGATCAGGTTCCTTGCCTGAAGCTTTTTCACTAGAAGGACCTCTTCTCACTATCGTCTGTTAGAGTCCCCTGAGTGGGCCTATGGTGCAACAGTGTCTGTTTTCTATGTGTACCAACATCTGTGAACCAAACTTGGGCTCCTTCTTCCTCTGTCACCTGGTCGTGGGGAACCTCTCATAGGACTATAGATGTGAGTTGAGGGAGAGACATTGGTGCAAACGTGTTTGGTGACATGGAGTGTGGGACCCCTGTTTGTTCAGTTACTTTCATCCTTGGACCTGTTTGAACATGATCCCGGATATACCATGTCCAATTTCTGATGGATTGCTGACATTCCCAGATCACAGTGGATTGTTTTGGTTTCATGGTTACTTGGTGTCCCATGACCAAATACTCTTATTACTGCTTCAGCTCAGTTCAGTTCAGTCGCTCAGTCATGTCCGACTCTCTGCAACCCCATAAATCGCAGCACGCCAGGCCTCCCTGTCCATCACCAACTCCCAGAGTTCACGCAGACTCACGTCCATCGAGTCAGTGATGCCATCCAACCATCTCATCCTCTGCTTACTTACTCATAAAGGTTTGATGACATGATGTCATAAGTATAGTGAACCAGTGATGTTCTGTGGAATATCTAGATGTTTCAGGCCCCCTTGGATATATGATGATAGAATGAAGGAGAATGAACAGAGTCCTGTGAGAGTATGAAAAGAGAATTGTGGATGAATACTGCTGTCCATCCCTTGTGAATATGAACTGTTCTGGGTACTCCTTTCTGCTGGGTATGGGAAAGAAAGCATTTCTCAGATCAAAAGATGCCTATCATTTGTCTGCAGCTATACTAATCCACTCTGGAGAAGGCAATGGCACCCCACTCCAGTACTCTTGCCTGGAAAATTCCATGGACGGAGGAGCCTGGTGGGCTGCAGTCCATGGGGTCGCTAAGAGTCGGACACGACTGAGCGACTTCACTTTTACTTTTCACTTTCATGCACTGGAGAAGGAAATGGCAGCCCACTCCAGTGCTCTTGCCTGGAGAATCCCAGGGACAGGGGAGCCTGGTGGGCTGCCATCTCTGGGGTTGCACAGAGTTGGACACGACTGAAGCGCTTCAGCCTTAGCAGCAGCAGCAGCAGCATGCTAATTCACTCTAGTTAAGATAACACATCAAGCTGAGAAGCTGCACATGGGGCTACTCTTTGGTTAAGTCTGGAGTAGCTCACGTAATCTGCCACAGCAGAGTCCAGACTAGTGATTTAAATGGGAAATTTGATAGGGACCCTCTCCTCTGCACTTTTAAAGTCTTTGTGGATGACACTAGTCTCTGCCATTCCTGCAGGAAGGGGTGATGTTTTTGATTTACCACTTTGGTCCAGGAATGGGGACAGCCTTAGAAACTTCCACTTGGTCCTTTGTACTAACAGAGATTTTACTCTACTTGTCAAGGAGCCATTGCTAAGTAGATATATTCCAATTATATACTTGGGAACTGAGAAATGACCACTGATCCTGGGCCATGATTCAATATTTGACTGCCATATGCTTCTATTATAATGAAGGAATTGTGGTACATCTTTGGGTCTCAAGGTACCCATAGTGGCTTAGATCCTGTATCTAACATCCCTTAAAGAGTCTAGATATTTCACTCCCCATTGTAATTCTCCTTTCCCTTGAATAAATGATAATAATTCCAGTGGTGAATGACTTCCATGTGTTATTTACTATAAAGTTGCAAGATCTGTCTTATGGGGACTGGTTAATGGGTTCTGGGCCTAAGAACTGGCTCACGTCTAGAAACTGGGCAAAGAACTATAAACCTCCACTGGAGTATCTAATCTTGGCATTGGACTCATCCATTCATCTCATTCATTTCTATATTAATACCCTTAGTTATTGGGAACCTTATGTTATTATTAACCATCTCAATGCAACAGAAACCAGCACGTTTTTTCTATAAAGGCCAGAGGGCACATGGTTTACTCTTTAAGGGTCATATGTCCTCCACTGCTGGTCGAATCGTAGTCTCACTTGAGCCTTTGGATCCCTTTCCCTACAAGCCTGTGACAGCAGCTTCCGAAAGCCATACCAGCAGCACGTCAGAACCGCCCTCTAGGTTTCTTTGCCAGGGACTTAAATCCTGTGTTTTAGCAGCACGTCAGAACCGCCCTCTAGGTTTCTTTGCCAGGGACTTAAATCCTGTGCTCTAGGAGTGCCCCCATGTCAATAAACTTTAACACCCAGCTTTGTATTCTGCTTTCCTCCTTCAGCATCCACTGCCAGACACTCTTCAGGTTTGTGCTGGCTCGTATTAGCTGGGTCTTACAGCTGCTCTGGTGTTTAATCGCTCTGTTTCTCTGGGCAGGCTGAGCACTTGCCCAGTGAGCCGTGCTGGAGGTTGGTTCTGTCCGTGGCCCTGGTGGCTGGGAAAGGAGGTTGGGGCGCATCCTGAGGAGGCTTAGCGTTGTCCTCTAAGCCACCAACCTCATCCGAGTTTGTAAAGACTTAAAGTGGGGGGCTTGGGGATGCACAATCAAAAAGTGGGGAAACGACCTGAGAAGATATTTCTCCAAAGAAGACATGCAGATGGCTAACAAGCATGTGAAAAGGTACTCAACATCACTCATCATTAGAGAAATGCAAATCAAAACTAAAATGAGGCACCACCTCACACCAGTCAGAATAGCTCTCATCAAAAAGTCTGCAGTCAATGCTGGCGAGAGTGTGGAGAAAAGGACATACTCTTGCATTGTTGGTGGGAATGTAAACTGATATAGTCACTATGGAAGATGGTATGGAGATACCTTAAGAAGCTGGCAATAAAACCACCATATGACCCAGCAATCCCACTCCTAGGCATATACCCTGAGGAAACCAAAATTGAAAAAGACACATGTATCCCAGTGTTCACTGCAGCACTATTTGCAATAGCTAGAACATGGAAGCAACCTAGCTGTCCATCGACAGATGAATGGATAAAGAACCTGTGGTACATATACATGTTGGTACATATACATATACATATACATCCATAAAAAGGAACACATTTGAGTCAGTTCTAATGAGGTGGACAAACCTAGAGCCTATTGTACAGAGTGAAGTGAGTCAGAAAGAGAAAAATAAATGTCATATACTGATGCATATATATGGAATCTAAAAGATGGTGCTGATGAATTTATTTGCAGGACAGCAATGGAGAAACAGACATAGAGAATAGACTTATGGACACAGGGGATGGGAGGAGGGAGAAGGGGAAATGTATGGAGAGAGTAACGTGGAAATTTACAATACCACATGTAAAATAGAGAGCCAATGGGAATTTGCTGTGTGACTCAGGGATCTTAAACAGGGGCTCTGTGACAGGCGGAAGGGAGGATGGGGAGGGAGATGGGAGGGAGATTCAGGAGGGAGGAGAAATGGGTGTACCTACGGCTGATTCTTGCTGATGTACGACAGAAAACCACACAATTCTGTAGTGCAATTATCCTTCAATTAAAAAAAAAGCATGGAGTATAGGTATTTTCAGTGCACTCAGTGTTTAGGGGAGATGGGGAGTCAAGGGATTCAAGTCTATCTGCTTACATGTCTTCACCCCCAATCTCAGGATCCCGTTTCTTCCTTTCAGGGCTCTGACTTGGTGCATGAGAGCTGCTGGGCCTGAGAAGGCAAGCTTATCCAAGTTCTGCTACACTTACGATTGTGTGCTGGATCTAGCCCCAGGTCTGTCATCTAACTGCGGGAGGTGGGGGTCTCTAACTCTGTAAATGCCATTGAAGAAGTTGTCTGCCTCTCATAATTGCTTTAAATTAATGCTTGATTGTCCCAAACTTGCTATTTTCTCTTCAAAGCGTTGAGTGTTCTGCAGCAGCTACCGATTTGATGGCCCTTATACTTACCCTTCGGAGAAGGCTGTGGCACCCCACTCCAGTACTCTTGCCTGGAAAATCCCATGGATGGAGGAGCCTGGTGGGCTGCAGTCCATGGAGTTGCTAAGAGTCGGGCATGACTGAATGACTTCACTTTCGCTTTTCACTTTCATGCACTGGAGAAGGAAATGGCAACCCACTCCAGTGTTCTTGCCTGGAGAATCCCAGAGACAGTGGGCCCCTGTCTCTGGGGTCGCACAGGGTCGGATACGACTGAAGCGACTTAGCAGCAGCAGCAGCAGCAGCAGCAGCAGCAGCAGCAGCATCCTTACTCCTTCTTCTTTTCGTTGTTGTTCAGCCACTAAAGTCATGCTGACTCTTTCAGCCCCCTGGACTATAGCTTGCCAGGTTCCTCTGTCCATGGGATTTCCCAGGCAAGAAGACTGGGATGGGTTGCCATTGCCTTCTCCATCCTCTCTGCTGCGTCACTCAGGCTCCAGAGGTGCTGCGTGAGTCTGCTTCCTCCTCTACCCGTGTCCCCTCCCAGGTGCCACAGGTGAAATGCAGCACGTGCACTGCCCCTCATGCTCTGGACTCCTGGTTCTTACCTGCCTCCTGGCCTGAGGGATGTGCCCCAGAATCCCATCTTTGGATCTGCTCCCTAGGTCCACCCCTGATACCGTCTCCTTTAGCTGATTTCCCAGAGCCTGGAAAGGGATGCAGGTTTCTGTGATTCATTCAGGGGATGCTCTTCAGTACAGCCTGGGGTGGGGTGGGGAGTAAGGCTAGGAAAGGAGAAGAAACTGATGTGCTTGTGAATAGTCTACCTTCAGCCTGCTCTATGGTGGTGGGGCTCTGCAGCAGGAATCATCTGTTCTTGGAGCAAGGGGGCTAGACTTTTGTATCCCTGTATCAACGAGTCATTGGCTGTTGGTGTCCCTGGGATGGAGCTGTAACCTCCCTGGCAAGGTGACGTGGCTCAACCAAGTCTCCAGAAGAGGGGCAGTTGTGAGTTATCAGTCAGCTAGCAGAGTGGCTGGGGGTGGGTGGGTGGACCTGCTGAGCAGGAACCTCCGCATCTTCCTGAGAGGATGGGATATTCTGGAAGAGGAGGAATTTCGGCAGGGCTGGGGCCTACAGAGTGAGGCATCCAGGTAGCTGTAGCCTTTGGATCAGAGAGATTGGTAAGTGGAGGTTGATATCCAAAATGGTTGAATTTTGGATATGGAAAAGAAAACCCCAACTCCCAGTAAAACAGCTTTATTGAGATATAATTGACATACAATAAACCACATGTACAGGATATAATTTAACATGTCTTCAGTTCAGTCCAGCCACTCAGCCATGTCTGACTCTTTGTGACCCCGTGGCCTGCAGCATGATGTAGGTAAATATTCATGAAATCGTCATAATAATCAAGATAGTGAACAAATTCATAGTTTGAAAACCTCTCATTTTGTCCTTTGTAATCTCTCCTTGCCCATTCTTACCATACCTTGCCCACCACCCATCAAATCCTAGTCAACTACAGAGCTTTCTGTCACTATAGGTTAGTTTGCATTTTCTAGAATTTTGCATAAATGAAATCATACAAAAAAGAGTATGTGCTCATTTATTCTTGTTCTGCTTCTTTCACTGAGCATTGTTGTCATTATTTTATTGAAGTATGGTTGATTTACAGCATTGTGTGAGTTTCAGGTGTACAGCCGAGTGGTTCATATCTATATCTATATCTATATCTATATATATAATTTTTCAGATTCTTTTCCATTGTAGGTTGTATAAGATATTGAATATAGTTCCCCGTGCTATGTAGTTGGACCTTGTTGTTCATCTGTTTTATATGTAGTAGTGGATATCTGTTAATTTCATGGGCTTCCCAGCTGACTCAGTGGTAAAGAATCCACCTACCATCTAGGAGACACACGTTCAATGCCTGGGTTGGGAAGATCCCCTGAAAAGGAAATAGCAACTCACTGCAGTGTTCTTGCCGGGGAAATCCCATGGGCAGAGGAGTCTGCTGGGCTACAGTCCATGAGGTCACAAAGAGTCAGACACAGCTTGGTGACTGAACAGCAGTCCCTTGATGCCATACTCCTAATGTATCTCCCTCACTCTTTCTCCTTTCATAGCCACAATTTTCTTTACTATGTCTGCAAATCTGTTTCTGTTTTGGAAATAAATTCATTTGTACTAATTTTTTTAGGTTCCACATGTAAGTGATATCATCTGATCTTTGTCTGAGTTACTTCACTTCCTATGATAATCTCTAGATCCATCCATGTTACTGCAAATGGCAATATTTCATTTGTTTTTACGGCTGAGTAATAGTCCATTGTATTTCTATAACCATGTCTTCTTTGTCCATTTGATTTCTGTTTCTCTAATAGTTAATGGTGCTCTTAGCTTGATTATTTTGAGTTGCAGCCATGTTGTTGCACACATTTCTTTTGCTGTTGCATACTCATTCCTTTTTATTGCTGAGTAATACTCCATTGTATGGACACACCACATTTTGTTTACCCATTCTCCTGCTGACAAACATTCGGGTGATTTTCAGTTTGTGGCTATCACAGATACAGTTGCTGTGAACATTTGTGTACAAGTCTTTGTGTGGACATATGCTTTCCTTTCTCTTAATTAAATAGTTGTGAAACGATTGCATTATATGGTAAGCATATGTTTAACTTTGTAAGAAACTGCCAGACTGTTTTCCAAAGTGATCAAGCCATTTTACCTTCCCACTAGCAGTGGATTCAGTCCCCATATCCCTACCAATACTTGGTGTGGCCAGTCTTTTTAATTCAGCCTTTGTAATAAATGTTCTGAACATTTAAAAAATGTTTCTCTTAAAAAGACATTTAAAAAAGTTTACATATTTCTAAAAAACATTTGAAAAGATGTTTTCGTTTTTATTCTTTTTGACCACATCATGTGACATGCAGGATATTAGTTCTCTGACCAGGGATCGAGCCCCTGCCCCCTGAAATGGAAGCCCAGAGTCCTGACTACCGGACTGTCAGGGAAGTCCCCTGCATGTGTTTTGGAGGCAGAGCCTATGGGGATTTTAATGGATTGGATCTGATATGAAAAGAGGAAACGGAGTTATTTATTCAACAAATATTGGGTGTCTTCTCTCTTCAGGCATTACTCTAGAGGCTGAGGGGATAGTAAAGAATAAAATAGATGCGATCTCTTTCCTCATGGAGCTTACAGTCTGTATCTCTTCTATGCCCATTTGAGGAAGACTGGGGTGGTGTGGGGCTCTAGTGGGGATGAAATGAGGAAGTGAAGGCAGGGGCAGGTGCAATTGATGAAGGAGCTGCAGAGAGAAGGGGCAGAGGGTGAAGACAGGCTATGAGTTGTAAAAATCAGTGGATCTGGTTGAAGAAGAGGCAGTGATGTCCTGACTCCTGTTTACTATTAGTGTGACCTTGGCCAAGTCATGTCTTCTCTATGAGAAGCCTCAGTTTCTTCATCTGTAAAGTGGAAATAACAAATCCAAATGCTTAGTGGACTTCCTAAAGTCAGTGACATTGATTCATTCACTCACTGAGCTCTCTAGACAGGACCACAAGTGTTGTAAGTGTTCCTAGGAGGGTCCCAGGAACCTCAAAGTCTGCCTACAGTCCACCACCTCCTCTCCACCCTCTCTGCCAACCCCTCAGAGGCAGATGCCAACTCGTGGGCCCCGAGCAGCTGAGGGAAGTGTGAAGCTAGTTTGCAGCTTTATTTTTAGAGCCGCCCCTGGAAGATGGCTCTGGTTGCCTCTCCGTGGGGAGCTGGAGTCAGGCTATATTTAGGAGGCACAGCTGCGGTGCTCTATCCCTCCTGTGTCTCTGGGTTTTAGTTATCACGGTGTTCGAGGGCACATATCACTCTGCCTAAGCTGTCTTTGTTGTCTGCGGGTCCCCAGGAGTGGCAGGCCCTCCTGACTCAACCTGTACCTCCAGCTCTCCGAGGTGGTGGAGGCAGCAGGGGACAGTCTTCCTCCCCCTGAGTCCAGTGGTTTCTGCCTCATCACCACTCACAGATGGGATGTGGCTCCCCTCAGTGCCCTCTGTGTAGCCATAGCAACTATGATGATCTACTTTTGATTAGTGTTTACATTTGCTAAGTGCTTCCACATCTATCACCCAGGGTGTTCTCCAGGTGGGTGTGGGGTGCAGCATCATTATCACCGTCCCTTCTGCTGAGTCACAAACTCCCTTAGGGCAGGGCTCATGACTCATCACTTCTATATCCCCATGTGCATATTCACCTAGTGTGGACTACATGAGCACACAGTAGGGGCCCAAGAGGTTCTGAGTGAATTGAATTCCAATCAAATGCTGCAGCTGGACATACTTCACAGATCAGTTAGATCCTTAAACTCATAGCTGGGCTCTGCCATTCGCTGGCTGGCTCATAACAAACGTCAGGCCTCAGTTTGTTCAACTTGTAATGAAGGAATAATCATTGGAATTTTATCTCATGGGAGTTAAAAATCAGAGTCCTACTCATAACGTAGGTATTGTCTATCCCATGAGGTTGTTGTGAGGATCAAAAGCACTAAGGCAAATAAAGACCATGTGTGTTGCACAGCCTGGTGCATAATGAAAGCTAAAAAGGATTTATCCACAGGAGACTCTTGGTCTTTTCTCGGCAATCTTGTCCAATTCTGCTGGCAGGACCAGGGATCTACTGACATGTTACATCAGCCAACACTACAAAGAATAAGTGAATGGATATTCATTAAGCATCTGTCATGTGACAATCTTTCATTCATTCTCTCATTCTTTTATCCATTCAGAGTTGATATGACTCACTTGGGGGCATCAGAGAAAGGTGGAAGCTCTCCCATATCTTTCCCATCTCATGTCAGCTCTGTCCTCTGACTGTAGAAAGGGGGACTCCTCTGCTTTACTACTACAGAGGTCAGTCATTTCCCTTCAGCCTCTTTTTTTTGTGAACTTGATGAATGTGACCTCCAGATGGACCAGGAAGTAAAAGGAATAAAAACATATGAAAAAGTCTCTCAAAGGACTGATGGGCTGTGAATATGCCCCTGTCTCCACCTGTCCCATAGCCCACCAGGACTGTGGGCTGAGGACTGGGGACTAGACAAGAGGGAGGGCTTTGGTAGCCTGGAAGGAGGATCTGCCTCAGATGGTTGCCAGCTGAGGCAGGGAGATGGCAGTGTGTGTTGGGAGCCTTCGGCTCCTCCGGTGGGCAGACACCTGCCACTGGCGGGGGTAGGAGGAGCTGGAGGCAGGGGTCTGGCCACAACAGCCCATTTCAGTGGTGGGTCTAGTCACTAGGTGATTTGGTTGGGCTAGAAGTAGAGAGTACCCAGGTGGCATGCAGCTGGGGACCTGTCCTGTCAGCCCCATGGCATTGGGGCTGGGTATGGGTTGGGGTTGCTCTGAAGCTGGGGGTGGCTGGGTGGCTTAATTTGGAAGTGGCACCAATGAGGCACTTTTTTGCCATGAATGAGGGCTTTGCTGACCTTCCATCAAAGGCTGGTGGCATTGGCCCCGTGACTGGGGACACTGATGCCCTGCTGGCTTTCTTACAGAGAGTAATCTTATGGGGGACAGTCTGGCTTTACTCTAAGGAAATAAGGGAATGACTTAGTTGACTCTGTAGATTGGAGAGCAGGAGTGGGGGGTGTCCTTGCATGTGGCAGAGACCATGGTGATCACATCACTGGTAGACTATTTGCTTCTCCAGAGCCATGTGATTACTCTGGCCATGGGCGGTCAACTGAAGTTGGGGGAATCCCTTCTGGAGTGAGCATGGAAGATCTTACAGCTGTCCCTCCCTCTGCTGCAGTGAGGGAGGAGAGGCGAAGACATTTTAGGTGGTTCGCCTCTAACCTGGAGGAGACTGTTGGCCTCAATTCCAGAGTCACTGTGTGTAGCAGAGTTCTCCTGAGACTTAAGTTCGTTCTTTGTTGTTGTTCAGTTGCGAAGTTGTGTCAGACTGTTTGCAGCCCCACTGTCTTCAGCATGCCAGGCTCCCCTGTCCTTTACTATCGCTCAGGTTTGCTCAGATTCATTGACTCCATAGAGTCAATGTTGTACTCTAACCATTATATCTTTTGCCGCCCCCTTGTCCTTTTGCCTTCAGTCTATCCCAGCATTAGAGTCTTTTCCAATGAATCTAGGCACAGCAGCAGCAAACCTTTGTTTTGTGAGCCGTAGAGACTTTGGAGTTGTTTCCATAGCAAAGTGAATACTCAGGATGATTGAAGTTGGTGGCAATGATGTGGGAGGATACTGATGTTTCCTAGACTCAACCAAATATTTTTGGTCAAGTACCATTTATATTGTATTATAGGTATAAACTCCTGCCCTAGAGCTCAGCTGCCTTACCAATCCTCTTGACCTTACTTAACAGACAGGGAAATCGGGGCCCAGAGTGGTGACAAGCATGAGTCCACATGACTGGTTTAGAGGCAGAGTCATACATTACAAGCTCTGCCTTAATGTGTTGTCTCTAAACGGATATAATTTTGCAAAGCGAACTTCATTTGCCCACGGGCTTTAGTCCTCTCAGAGGTGCTTCATCATCATTTTGATTAGGCTTAAGTGAAATTTACAGAACCACAGCCAATGGAAGCTGCCTTACCCTTGTATTCAAGCAGTTAATGTTAATGAATGAACCCTCAGATACAGTGGGAGAAGCCACTCTGAAGGGGATCCTGAAATGACTCCTTAAGTAAATAAGAACTCTTTGAGAAAGTGAATAACTGCTTTCTTACTGATGTTTGCAAACAAGAATTTTTGTATATTGGAGATAAAAAAAAACAGTGATGCCCCATTTACTTGTGTGTCCATGTGTATGTTTGCAAGTTTATGTGTGCTGACTCCAAGGGAAGAGAATGAACTTGCAGAGGATACATTCTTAACCAATACATACCCAATGAACTGGGCTTTTT
>SJYC01023001.1:0-88046 GCA_006408675.1 Madoqua kirkii | reverse complement strand
GAGAGCAAATTGCCAACATCTGCTGGATCATGGAAAAAGCAAGAGAGTTCCAGAAAAACATCTACTTCTGCTTTATTGACTATGCCAAAGCCTTTGACTATGTGGATCACAATAAACTGTGAAAAATTCTGAAAGAGATGGGAATACCAGACCACCTGACCTGCCTCCTGAGAAACCTATAGGCAGGTCAGGAAGCAACAGTTAGAACTAGACATGGAACAACAGACTGGTTCCAAATAGGAAAAGGAGTACATCAAGGCTGTGTATTGTCACCCTGCTTATTTAACTTATATGTAGAGTACATCATGAGAAACGCTGGACTGGAAAAAGCATGAGCTGGAATTGAGATTGCTAGGAGAAATATCAATAACCTCAGATATGCAGATGACATCACCCTTATGGCAGAAAGTGAAGAGGAACTAAAGAGCCTCTTGATGGAAGTGAAAGAGGAGAGTGAAAAAGTTGGCTTAAAGCTCAACATTCAGAAAACGAAAGTCATGGCATCCGGTCCCATCACTTCATGGGAAATAGATGGAGAAACAGTGTCAGACTTTGTTTTTCTGGGCTCCAAAATCATTGCAGGTGGTAACTGCAGCCATGAAATTAGAAGACGCTTAGTCCTTGGAAGGAAAAATTATGACCAACCTAGATGGCATCTTCAAAAGCAGAGACATTACTTTGCCGACTAAGGTCCATCTAGTCCAGGCTATGGTTTTTTCAGTGGTCATGTATGGATGTAAGAGTTGGACTGTAAAGAAAGCTGAGCACCAAAGAACTGATGCTTTTGAACTATGGTGTTGGAGAAGACTCTTGAGAGTCCCTTGGACTGCAAGGAGATACAACCAGACCATCCTCAAGGAGATCAGACCTGGGTGTTCACTGGAAGGACTGATGTTGAAACTGAAACTCCAATACTTTGGCCACCTGATGTGAAGAGCTGACTCATTTGAAAAGACCCTGATGCTGGGAAAGATTGAAGGCAGGAGGAGAAGGGGACAATAGAGGATAAGGTGGTTGGATGGCATCACTGACTCAATGGACATGGGTTTGGGTGGACTCTGGGAGTTGGTGATGGACAGGGAGGCCTGGCGAGCTGCAGTTCATGGGGTCACAAAGAGTTGGACGCGACTGAGCAACTGAACTGAACTGTATCTGAAGTCCTATGTTACTGGCACTGGGGCCTTTGCGGTAAGGCCCTGACAATGACCTATAGGAGTGTGGAGCTTCCAGGGGGAGAGAAGATCAGAATGTGTTAAGTGCTTTATAAGAGTATTCTCCAAGGGCGGGAAGATTTCCCCACCGGAGGCTAGCAATCTGAGAGAGGCTTGTGCAGGAGGAAGCATTCAAATTGACTCAGAGCAGAAAGAACAGGTAGAATTTTGCTAGAAAATGCAGGGTAAGGGAGACCATTCTTAACAAAGACACTAGCCGGGGCTCTGGCATGAATGTAGGGGTTAAACTAGACTAATGGACTTCCACAAGGAGAGTGAAAAAAAATCACAGGTTATTCTCTAATTAACCAGAAACCACTAAGTGACCGGAACCACTTATGGGAGGTTGTTCCATTAATTAAGATTTTCCTGTGTGTGAGACCACACAGTCACAGACACACACACACACAGACACACACACACCTGTTCAGTCCCAGACTCCCCTGAGCACCTTCCTTATGCAGCCAAAGGGTGCTGATCTTTGCACCCCTTCAAGGCCAGGGCCGCCGGCGGTGGGGGTGCTGCCTATCAGCCAGGAAGATGCATTCTCGGCATGCTGCGCTGCGGCCCCACTCTGAAAGGACTGGAAATGTAATCACAACAGTTTTTATTAGCAAAAGAACAGCAGCAGCCCTTCTGCTGTCCATATGGGCAGATCCCGATGGGCACTCATGAAGCAGTTTGCTGCGGGAATAGCCGTGCTTTAAGCTCCTCGTCCAATTACCTTTGAACTTGCCTTTCTTGCTGCAGTGGCCGTTGCTGCTGCATGCGAAACATCTCACACACTTGTCTCTCTCCAGGAGGGCTGGGTCTGTCTTACCCTGTTTGGTGTTCCTTGGCCTGGAGACTGGTGGACTAGAGAAGACCCAGGAATTTGGGACCTGGCCACCTCTCCTGGATGTCCTGGAGGTTGGTTTGGTCTCATCTGCCCTGTGTTATAGTGTCCAGTTGACTGGAGCCAACAGTAACTTTAGGAGAAGCCCCTCAGGCCTGTTGGAAACTGGGACAAAGAGTGATTTTGCAGAGACACCTGGCGAGGGGTAAAGAGCTGCCAAGCCAAGCATTGCATCCTGGCCTCCTCCACATGCTCCTGGGTAGAGGACAGTGGACACAGTGACCATACAGCCTAGCTTCTGGGGACATTTCTAGTTCCAGATCCCCTTCTCATTGTCACTAGTCATGCGCATCACATTACGGGTCCAGATTCTGGGAGAAGACACGCAGTTTCTATGTATGGAGGACAGGCCTGTATAAATCTGAAATAGAGTCATCATTAAAGCAGAAGGAAGCCCATGCTTTCTGAAAGACGTAGGTGCCAGAGTTGGACTTCATTGTCTGGAGGAGGACAAGGAGGAGGATTCAGCAGCTGGAAGTAGATACATGTTTCTGAGTTTGTGAAGATCCATAACAGGAGGGGGGCCTGGAAAGGCAAACAGTGTTATGGGTTGATGCCTTGTGAGCTGGGCGGGGCTGCCTTTGAATTTGAGTCTGGGAGAAGTCCGAGCGCACATCTATTGTTCTGCCTGCTGCACCAACCATCTTCTGGCAACGGTCCCGCCACTTTCCTTCAGGGCTCTTTCACTCTTCTGCTCCCTGGCAAAGTGATTCAACTGAGTTGGTTCTCATCCAGTGACTCAGGAGTGACATGGGACTTCAGAACTGATCCAGTAGTGTGACATGGATAGGTTCTAGAATGATCCTACTGTTCGTGACCCTATGAACTTTAGCCCACCAGGCTCCTCTATCCATAGAATTCTCCGGGCAAGAATATTGGGGGTGGGTAGCCATTTCCTTCTCCAATGAGTCTTCTTGACCCAGGGATCAAACCCAGATCTCCTGCATTGCAGGCAGATTCTTTACCGTCTAAGCCACGAGGGAAGCAGAAAGATCCTACTTGAGTCAATAAGAGTCTGATTTGAAATTTTTGCTGGAACTCTTTAAGAGAGGATTTTGAGCAGGGGAAATTAACCCTGGAGGTGCGGGTGGCCACACAGCTGCCATCTGGAAAGAGCCTGCTGCGAGAGACTCCCCCGGTGCTTAAAGCCACAGCGTCTCTGCCCGCCCAATGCCACGACTCCTCTTTTGTGCTTAAGCCAGTTCAAGAAGCCTCCGGGGTGAAGACTCTACAGGTTACCCTCTTCCACAAGACACTGGCACCCCTAGGTCTTTCCTTTCTCTTTTCAAATCTGTCATGGAAGGCCTGCCCTCTCCTGTCAGGGTGTGGCTTCCCAAGTTGTCTAGAGGAGAGTCAGTCATCTACCCTGCATGCATGTCACATATGGCTATATCAGATGGTCCTGAGTACAGTCCTGGCTCATAGTAGCAGCTTATTAAATCATGCTTATCTGACTGTACACTTCTATGAGGCTTTTCCATCCCTCATCCCTAAAGGCAGAATCATCCCGGGGTTCAGTCTAGAGTATGGGCCTTGGAATCAGACAGACCTGGTTTTCTGATTCTGCCAGTTGCAAGCAATGACTGAGGCAAGTTATTCAATCTCTCAGGTCTCAATTTATTTCAAAAATGGGTGTAATTATACTCCTCACTTACTGGATGCTTTAAGGACTGAATGAAAAGATTATGGAGAGCAAAGTTTAGCACAGAGCATAGCTTATCCTATGTAGTAGCTATTATTATTTCTAGAGAACTCCCCAAACTGCCTTTAAAGCTACTGAAGCAATGCCCAGCAATTGTTATGCCTTTGGATTTCCCAGTGTACACGCCCATTTACTTTTCTATCGTTTCCCCTTGATGTCTACTGAGGGCTCATTTTTTTCTGTCCTGGACTCCATGGTTACCCAGATATAGAAGCTGACAGCCTGGGAGCTCCTCAGGGCCAGAAGCCACCCCAAACAACCAGGAAAGACTGAAGCAGAAGAGAGAGTGCTCTAATGGAGGAACAAGAAGCAACGCCCTGAGCCCAGAGGGAGGGAACAGGCTACGGAGAGCTCTTGTGCCCATGACCTTTGACCCTGGGGTGCTTTGAAGCACAAAACCACCCTTGTTCTGTCGTGGAGACCGGGAGAGCATTCCTTCAATGCAGTCAGTCTTCCTGAGTTCTTGCTTTGTTCAGAGCTGTGGCACAACTCCACCTCAGTCTCTTTCCTATTTGTTTTCTTGTCAAATGGTTCAAGGACAAGGAGGAGGTGGGCAGTAGCATAGAAACTGTAGAAACTGGCAAGCTGACTCTTCAATTCATATGGAAATGGAAAGGACTTAGAATAACCAAAACAATTTTGAAAATGAAGGAGGTTGGAGGACTAACACTGCCTGATTTTCAGGCGTATTATTAAGCTGCAGTAATCAAGGCAGTGTGCTATTGGCATCAAGACTGACAAATAGATCCGTGGAATGGAATCGGAAGTGCATACACAGTCCTACATATGTGTGGACAACTGATTTATGACAAAAGGGCAAAGACAATTCACTCAGAGAAAGAATAGACTTTTTCTTTTTTAAACAAGTGGTGCTGGTACCATTGGATGTGCTGTGCTTAGTCGCTTAGTCATATCCGACTCTTTGGGACCCTGTGGACTGCAGCCCACCAGGCTGCTCTGTCCATGGGGATTCTCCAGGCAAGAATACTGGAGTGGGTTGCCAAGCCCTCCTCTAGGGGACTTCCCAACCCAGGGATTGAACCCAGGTCTGCCACATTGCAGGCAAATTCTTTACTGTCTGAGCCAATAGGGAAGCCCAAGAATAATGGAGTGGGTAGCCTATCCCTTCTCCAGGGGATCTTCCCAACCCAGGAAGCAAACCTGGGTCTCTTGCATTCCAGGTGGATTCTTTACCAGCTGAGCTACCAGAAAAGCCTAGTGCAATTGGATATCCATTTAAAAAAATGAATTTTGACCCATAACTTGCACCACGTACAAAAATTAGCTCAAAATGGATGATAAACATAAAACCTAAAACAATAGGCTTTCTAGAAGAAAACAGAAGTCTTTGTAACCTTTGTTTAGGCAGAGTTCTTAAATATGACACTGAAAGCACAATTCATGAAAGAAAAGTAATAATGAATTGTACTTAATCAAAATTAAAAACGTCTGCTCTTTGAGTGATACTGTAAAGAAAATGAAAAAAGCAAGCCACAGAGAAAATAAGTGCAAATAATTTATCTTATGAAGGACTTGTGTCTATAACATACAAAGAATAATAAGACAAACCAATTAAAAAGAGACAAAACATTAAAGTAGACATTTCACTGAATAAGATATGCAAATAGGAAATAAGCACATGAAAAGATGCTCAACATCATTAGTCATTAGGAATTGCAAATTAAAACCATAATGAAGTATTATTACACACCTTTTAGAGGGGATAAAATGAAAAAGACTGACCAGACCAAGTGTTGGTGATGTGAGGGACCTGAAACTCTCATATGCTGCTGGTGGGAAGTAAAATGATGCAATATTTTGGAAAACAGCTTGATGGTTTCTTATAAAGGTAAATGGACACTTACTATGTGGTCCAGTCAGTCCGCAGCTAGCTATTTACCCAAGAGAAAAGAAAGCACGTGTCCACACAAAGACGTGTACACAGCTGCTCATTGCAGTTTTGTTTGTAATAGCCCCAGTCTGAAAACAACCCAATATCCTTTAGCAGATGGACAGGTGTATCATGAAGGATGTATCAATACAATGGAATCCTACTCAGTAATAAAAGGGAATGAACTATTTGGAAATATACTTTATTAATTCGACTGCTCTAAGTCTAGCTGTGGTATGTGGGATCTAGATCCCCAACAGAGTGAAGAACCTAAGCTACTCCATTTTGTTAACAGAAAAACTCCATTTTGTAAAAATTCCTGGGAAAGAGCTTCTTGGAAATCCCTTAACCCCACCCCACTACCCGCAGACCAATCAGAACCCATGGCCAGACAGAAGGTAACCAATTAGACATCTCCCAACCCGGAAACTCTGGTTTTTCAAATTTCTCGTGTGAGAATACCCTATATAAGCAATGTAACCCAGAGCTCAGGGCTCCTCCCTGTAGCTGCTGGGTCAGTATCGGTGGGAGCCCCAGCTCGAGCTTGGTAATAAAAACTCTCTTGCTTTTGCGTTGGATATTGGCTCCCTGGTGGTCATTGGGAGACTTCACATAACACAGAGATCGAGCTCAGGCCCCCTGCATTGGGAGAACAGAGTCTTGGCCACTGGCCTGCCAAAGAAGTCCCAGGAACAAACCACTGATACATGCTGTGACATGGATGAATTTCAAAATAGTTAGGCTGAGTGGAAGAAGTCAGGGGAAAAGCGTAATACTATATGATTTCATTTAAATAAAATTCTAAAAATGCAAATGAATTGATAGAGAAAGCAGATTGGTAGTGCAGGAGGTTGAGGACAGGGGCCGGCGCAGAGAGGTGGAAGGAAATTTCTGGAGGGGATAGATATGTTCATGATCTGAATTTCAGTGATCATTTCCATGGTGTCTACACATGTCAAAACTGATTAGAATTTAATTATGTGCAGTTTATCGTATGTCAATATACGGTCCACAGTGTTGCAAAAAGTCCGATACGACGACTGAAGCAACTTAGTGCGTGTGCACACACACACATCTTAATAATGCTGTTTTAAAAAGAAAGGGAAGACTTCCCTGATGGTACAGTGGTTAAGAATCCATCTGCCAGTGTAGGGGACATGGGTTCGATCTCCGGTAATGGAGGATTCCACAGGCATTGGGAGAACTAAGCCTGTGGGCCACGGTAGTCCACACACTAGAGCCAGCCAGGGAGGCTGCAGCTCCCAAGTCTGTGTGCTGCTGCTGCTGAGGCCCACACACCTAGAGCCTGGGCTCTGCAACAAGAGACGTCACTGCAATGAGAAGGCCACAGACGGCAGAGAGCAGCCCCTGCTCGCCGCAGCTAGAGAAAATACGCACGCAGCAGCAAAGACCCAGAGCAATCAGAAGAGAAAGGGAGAACAGAGCTCTGCCAGCGTTCCCTAGACCAAGCAAGGCGCCCGAGAGAGCTGCTGTCCTGTCCAGGGAACGGGGGAGAGAGAGACAGGGCTGCTAGTTCCAGTGTCTCCCTATTTTGCATTTGCCTACTTTTCCTTCACTGCCCCCTAGGTCAGGTCAGGTCATGCCTTCCCAATCCACTTCACCTATTTAGAATCTATTTGTCCTTCTACATCTAGAGGAGAAATTGTCTCCTCCATGAAGCCTTCCAAGACCACAACAAACTTGGGGTTTTTTCACCTTATATACTCATGCAGCATCTGCTTTATATGTTACCACTCAGATCATTGATTGTGTTTCTTGTAATGAGAAAACAAGTAAGAAGGGTTCAGTCCAGCACCAGTACCTACTCTCTCAGGCTCTGTTCACACTTCACAAGGCCTCTGCCGCTCTTGTCCGGGCAGTTTCTCCACCTCCCCTCGGATAAGCACTGGCTGTGGGCGTACTAGTATCTCTTTGTGCTGTGCTGTGCTTAGTTGCTTAGCTGCGTCTGACGCTTTGTGACCCCATGGACTGTAGCCCGCCAGGCTCCTCTGTCCATGGGGGTTCTCCAGGCAAGAATACTGGAGTGGGTTGCCACGCCCTCCTTCAGGGGATCTTCCCGACCCAGGGATCGAACCCAGGTCTCTCGTATTGCAGATGGATTCTTTACCATCTGAGCCACCAGGGAAGCCCCCTCCCCGACCTCTTTAGTCGACAGCAACTGCAGCTACTCGAGGGCAACGCCCACGAAAGCCGCCTCCTCTTCCCCATGCACAGTCCATCACAACATACCCTTGGCTCTCTCCAAATCTTGAATCAAGCTTCTCCTCGGTAGCCAGGTCTCTAGTTCCAGGCATACCATTGCTTGCCTGGATCCCTGGAAGAGCCTTGTCCCTGGGTTTCCCATGTCAACTCTTCTTACCATCCCCAACAGGTCTATTAAAAAAAAATTTTTTTTTAATAAAAATTTTTAATTAAAAATCTTTCATTGGCCGCACAGCATGTTCCCTAACCAGGGATAGAACCCGCACTCTTTGCATTGAAATCATGGAGTCTTAACTGCTGGATTACGAGGGAAGTCCTCCCCAAAGGTTCTTTTCTCAATTCAGTGCCCAGTCAGTCCGTCTGAAACCTACATCAGCACATGTCACTCTTCTGCATAAAACTTTTATCTAAGTTTTAGTTGTGCTCGGATTATAATCAAACCCCTTGCATGACTGATACAGCCGTAGCTGGTCTGGCCTTGCTCTGTGCCTTGCACTGGCTCCCTTCCCACACTCTGCTCCCGGGACTGGCTTTCTTTTCATGCCATATGCACACCAGACTCTCTCCACCACAGGGCATCCCTCTCTCTGGACCACCCTCCCTACTCCATTCTCCCTGGCTATCTGTTGCAGGGAGTCCTTGCTTTTTAACTTTTCTCACAGAAGCCAGTACTTTCTTAGAGGGTATTTCTAAGTGCATTTTTATTTGTTTGCTTTATTAATGTGATGACTGTCCACCACTAGGCTGGAGGTCTTACGGGGAGCAAGCCTGCATTTTCTGCTCTATGTGATGTCCCCACTACTGGCTCTTAAGAAATAGTTGTCAAATGATTGAATGACTGAACCTCAAGGGGAACTTTGGCGAGACTGGCTCTTTGCTGTATCCTTTGTCTGAATGACCTTGGAGCATGAGGATATAATTTTCTATCTTACAATGTGAATTTCTGAAATCAGGGTGGCTCTTGTAGTTGTCACATAAAGTAGATGTTTTTCCTTCAGAAAACTGCTAATTTGGTGATTCAGTCTTACAATTGTTGTTCAGTCACTAAGTCATGTCTGATTCTTTGTGATCCCATGGACTGTAGCATGCCTGGCTTCCCTGTCCTTCACTATTTCCTGGAATTTGCTCAGATTCATGCCCATTGAGTTGGTCATGCTATACATTATGTTTGAGAAGTGAAGTAATAGAAAGCCTTTGTGTTGTCTAATAGATGACATGTCTAACAACAGAGGAGGGCATCTGGAAGCTTTCCTGTTGTTTCTCGGCTGTGACATGGGCTTTGTGACTTCAACTGTGCTGTGTTCATCAAAGATTTAGTTTTTATAGTTTCATATAGATGTGCAGCTTCTCCTTAGCCCAGAATGTTAGCTTCCTGAGGGCAGGCATGGTGTTTCATATTCACTGTTCAAGGACTCAGACTGGGCGCAGAAGGGAAGGGTAGGGGAGGAGAGAAAGGGGAGGGGAGGGGAGGGAAGAAAGGGAGGTGAAGCCGCTAGAAAGAGTCTAGCGGCTCAGCTGTGAAGCTGAGACTCAGGAGTTCTAGGCTGGATCTCTGAGCTCTCACCTCAAGAACATCCTTGCTAGCAGAGCCCTCTCTGGCATGCTGTGCAATTCTCAAAGGTTTACCTTATCTATTAGACAAATGCCACTGTTTTATGACTGGTCTCTCCCTTGCCCTCTGAATCCAGGGCTCTGCACAGCTAACCTGAGCTGAGGCTTCAGCTCGCTTTATGTGTCTCCTAGGATTTGGAGCTCAGCCTGGGCCACCAGCCTTCAGACTTCCATGCTGATGAGGAACGGTCCTGTCTTGTGGTTGGGAACTCTGGTGGGCTCAGGCCAACTTAAGCTTCATCTCGGCTCTGCTTTGAGCTAGCTGTGTGACTCTGAGTAAGGTGGGCTTTATTCTCAGAGCTTCAATTTCCTCATCTATAGAACAGGGGTGATAATAATACCTAACTTACAGGATAGTTACAAACAAAGATGACAGTAAAAATACTACCAGCTTGTAGTGCATAAATGTGGCTATCAGCTAGTGCTAGGAAAGGCTCAGGCACTGACCTTTAGAGGCCTCGAGAGAGGGGCTAGTGGTGAGGATGGAAGGAACACACCAGGGGCCCTGGGGCAGAAGTTATTATTATTATTGTGTTTTTAGTTTGCTTGCTTTTAACTGAAGGATAATTGCCTTACCATGTGTGCCGGTTTCTGCCGCGCATCAGCGTGAATCAGCCACAGGTATGCCCATGTCCCCTCTCTCTTGAACCTCCTTCCCACCTTCCACCCTCATCCCACCCCTCTAGGTTGTCACAGAGCACTGGTTTGAGCTCCCTGAGTGACACAGCAAATTCCCACTGGCGATCTCTGGGACAGTAGTTGTTTCCCAACCCAAATGAGCGTGGTTTGATACTGTAACAGCCCACATGCCATACAGGTGTGTGCTGCCCAGGCTGTCTCATGACAAACGGGAGATGTCCAGCATGATGCCAGGTAGAGAGAAGCTGCTTGATTTAGGGCAGCAAACACCAGCAGTGTGCTGATAATGACTAATGCACACAGGCTTTTCAGGGGAACAAAAAAAGAGGCGACCCAATTTTTATTAATAATATTTGCCAAATTCCATGGTGTAAAGACTACCAACATGGTTCATTTCAAGAGAAGCACAGTAGCCACTATGATATAGAATTTCCATCATACAGATATAATCAATATAAATAAACTCAACAAATATAGAGAATAGTAAGAGGTAGTAAAATAAGTAGGACAGAATAAGTTTTGAGTACCTTTTATCTTTGTTCTTAATATAATTTAATTACAGTTTATATAATTTGATTTTTACTCATGGCTGTGTTTACAACTTCTGGTAGACATCCTGAAAATTTAACAGTTGCCTTTTGACAACAGTGTAAACCATGTCGGCATTCCTTTGAAAGAGGATGGCTCCTGTGTCTACCTGCCTGTCTGCCAGATTTCTGCCTATTCCCCTGTCTGAGACGTCTGGTCACCCTCTTGCCCATTACCTGTAGCTGGCCCCACCTGATGCTCACTGTTGGCCATCCTTACCTACTGCCAATGCTGGTAGCAAGGCTAAGTATGTGCCCTGCCCTATGGGGCATCCCTGGTCCCTTCTTTCTCTCTGGCCACCCACCACTTCCTTGACCTCCAGCTTCCCTCCTGGGCTGGACCCTGATGGGACAGTGCTAATGGGTGAATGAAAAGACAGTGTGTCTAGGGTGTGAAAGCAGAGAAATGCTGCTTTTCTTCTCAGGGTGAGAGAGAGCCACCTACCAAAGAGGGTTTGGCTCACGATCGCCTGGTTGTCTGCTCCCTTCAACAGTTGACTGCAGTCCTTGGTGCTTGGCAAATGAATCTCCCAAATGCATAGAAACCTCTCCTGCCAAATGCAACTCTCCAGCTGGTGATAGATACTCACCACTGGTCTTGCACAGGGGCAAACAAAGCACAACCCAGGAGCATGAGCTGTGGCATCAGCATGGGGAATTTACAGCGCTTTGAAGCCCTGCAGGTCTGTGCTGCACAACGTTATCAAATGAGTTAAAGGAGGAATAGATGCTGCTAAGAAAAGATGCCCTGCTTTGTTCCAGATTTTGTCAACAGGCAGATCTGTCATCCAGCCTTTATCTCGGGGAAAACTGCTGGGAAGAGTTGTTTGAGAGGCTAGTTCAGAGAGAGGAAACATTGCCAGCAGACAAGCCTGTCTCTTGTTTTCTGTCTCTGGGATGAAGAGGAAGAGGGGAGAAGAGGAAAGCTAGACCTGGAAGACGGTGGCAAAGACCAAGACTTCGGAGGCAAACTGTTCATGTTTGGGCTCCATCAGTTTCTCATTGTGTGACCTTGGCCAAGTAGGTCCATTTCGAGCCTTGAATTCTTCATCTATGAAAATAGGAACAGTGACGGTATTGTTAACAGGTGCTGCTGAAACTTGGTTCATGTCTCTGGGCACTACCATTCCTGTGCACTCTGGCCTGGCTGCATCTGGGGCAAGCACTTGGGGGCATCTGGCTAAGGGGCTGATCTGAGCACACAGCTGGCATGGGCTGGATGCAGTGGGGAGTTAATGCCCCAGTGATTGCTGGGAGCTGAGGATCAATGCCCTAGCTCCCTGGTCCCTCCATGGGACAGCTGTGGTGTTCTCCTAGAATGGAGCCTCCCTTGCCTGCAGGAACGCTGTGCTCCATGACATGCCCTCTGTCGGCTTCTGCCCCTGTTTCTCTTCCCCTCTCTCACATGGGTGGCTCCTGGAATCGCATCCCAAATAAATTACTTGCACTTAAATGCTTGACTCAGGGACTCCTGAGGAGAATCCAGCCTAAGGCAGATGTCTCTGTCACAGGGTCATTCTGAGGACTGACTGGGCAGTCACTGAATATGCTGAGTTAAGTGCACAGGAGGGCACCTGGTAGGGGCTGAGCTGGGTCGATGCTGGTCTCCTGTGTCTCTCTTCATCTTCCCGTCTCTTTCCCGGGAAGCGTCTGCCTCAGCGAGGACCTCTTCTCTCAGGGCCTCTTGCCGTGCGCCTGGCAGCTGTTTGAGTCACCAGCAGGCCAGGGAGTGGGCGAGTGGCTGTCTGCAAGGCTGTCTCCTCAATGCTGGGGAACCCAAGCTTCAGAGAGTACGAAGCTCCCCTCCTGTTGGGGTACAAGTGGGGCCTCTGGGAGTTCTTTTGGGGGCTAAACAGACTCGAGGATTAATTAGCTAATGCCTGTGGAGTGTCTTGGAAATGTCAAGTGCTGAGTGTGAAGTGGTATCAATTGAGACGGTTTCCCCTAGGCCCCCGGGAATGATGCCGATTACTGTGTGTGGCGGAGCTGTTGCTGAAGTCTCTAGGTGGGGCTCTTAACCAGGCAAATATCGACAGTTCCCACAGGTGCTCAAGATTGGTTTTACAGGCCCCCAGAGACTAGAGCTCACATGGGGAGTGTTGGTGGGATGATGGCCCCTTCATGGCACCCCCTTGGGGCTTCCTCTGCCCGGTACCCTCCAGTTCCATACCACTCTAGGACCCGCTAACCGATGCAGCCAAGCCCTGAGGTGGCTCACTGGTCTTTGAGGAATCATCTGTCCAGAGCACGGGTCTGCAACTGTCGTCTTCTCCCTCCAAGCTGTCCCTCCTCCTTCTGAGGGTGCCACCATCATCCTCCCCATCATTGCTGGCATCTTTGCGATCACCACTGTCCAACCACTACCAAGATGCTTGGATTATTTCTCTGCGTCATTATGACATCTGTCTCCTCTTCTCCATCCCATCCTCACCGCCCTGGTCAGGCTGGAATCCTGTTCCCTGAGCCTGCTGTTTCCATCTCCTGGCTGCCAGTCAGCTCTCATATATCATGTGGAGACTCACTCTGAAACTCAATGCTGATGGAATGTCTCTTCCAACGAACATTCACTGGCTCCCTATTGCTTACAGAATAAAATGCAAACCCTTCTGTTGGCTTACAGTCCATCATGATTGGGCCCTAATTGATCTCATTTTTTTATTTTTTGAACTCACTCCTTCCATGTTCCCACTACTCCAGTCAGCATGAACAACCCTGGAGGTGGAGACTGCTCACCTAATGGGCGGTCCAAACCCTTCCGCTTTCTACATACACCCCCATCTTTGTTCCCACTGGAGCCTTTTTTTGTGGGGAGGGGTACCCTTCTTGTACCTCCACTTGTCTATTTGTGCTAAGTCACTTCAGTCGTGTCCGACTCTTTGTGACCGCATGGACTGTGGCCCACCAGGCTCCTCTGTCCATGGGATTCTCCAGGCAAGGATTCTCCAACATGTCTATTTAGAGAACATCTATATCACCCCCTTCTCCTCTCACCTTCTTTTGCTACAGAGGCTTTTTGATTTCATGTTTCAGTGGTGAGTAAGAATCAGCCTTGTGCCTCGTATTAATGCTGTGTCTGGAGAGATGTTTTTGACAGCAAGTCTGGGGCTGTAATATAATGATCCCTCCCTCAACAGAGAAGACGGCTGCATTCAGCCCCAGATTGCCTGCTTCCTGGCTGTTTTCTAACTGAACGTGTGTATGCCTCTGTCTTTTCTCTTGGCCCTCAAGGAACTCCTTGTACCTAATATTTTTCCTCACTGCCAGCAAGTGTTAGTTGTTCAATACTTGTTGAAATAATATGAACTTGTGGCTTCAGAGACCATCAGGTATGTTATTAAGATGTGGCGTCTCTTCCTCAGGATGTATTTTTGCACACTGAGTTGATGGCACATCACAGCCAGTTTGGGATTCCCTGGGCAGAGGCCTGCTTGAAACTCTTCTGTAGTCCTTTCCAGGTCCTGAGGTCCTCATGTGACTTTGCTTGGAGGTGTCCCCTGCTGGGCAGTGGCTCTTGTATCAGGAAGGCAGGATTCAGAGACTAAGGCCCCGGAGTGCAGGAAGCCGTGTCTGGATGAGCAGGTAGGAACTCAGGTGGTGGAATCACTTCCTTGGCCACACAGAAGTGTGGGCACCAGGAATCTAGGGGCATCATCTGGTCCTACTGGGGTGAGTGGCAGGGGGAGTAATGTGGTGAAATTTAGCAGGCTCCATAGGAAGGAGCTGGGCTGGGGTCAGCCTGGGTGTTAGATGGCAGGAGAGTTGAAGGTACTGGGTTCAGTTTGATTTCTCTTCTCCACTGATCTCTTTTTTCTTAAAACATAAAGGGTATCTTTGCCCAGTCCCAGGAATGGCACTTTGCACAACTCCAGGGCTCTGATGCCGCCCTGCCACCCAGTTGCCAGGCCAGGCCCTGACTTTACAATCTGAAAGCCTATCGAGCAGATAAGTCCCTAATAGGGACTTTGTTTGACCTGCTAGGGTAAGCAAGAAATTGAGCTAACATTTTAAAATTGTGACATTTTGCCTAAAATGTCTATGTTTCTGGTTTCTTTTTAAAAAAGTTGAAAGACCTCATATGACTGGGCTTTTTTCCCTGTAAGCAGCTCCAAGCTGGAGTCAAGCACTGGCTGCTTCTCAGAGGCACCTGTGTGCCATGGGGGTCATGTGGCTTACTTCATTCATTGACTATCCTGACTGGTGGCCTGGCCTTAAGGTCACAATCTGGGAGAATATCATTGATACAGCAGAGAATCCTTTGTTACCAATAACTGATGCCAGAACAAAGCCATTGAGATATGTGAATCTGAATCATAGTCAGAGTTGGAAAAGCTGTTCTGAAACTCTGTTCCCATTTCTTTTATTTGCAGACAGAGACTTGAAACTCAGAGCTTGGAAGGGACTTGCCAAGGCCACTTGGTGAGTTGATGGCAGAATTGAGACCAAATCCCAGGTCTCCTTACCCATCTCTAGGAGTCTTTCCAAGTCAGACAGCACACTTGGCTCCTGTTCCTTTGTGTCCCTCATTTCATGACCATCAGCTCCATTGCGGACCTGTGCAGAAACCGAGGGAAGCTCATGATGGGGAGGGCTGGGGAATAAAGGGTAAGGAGGCCCCAGGCTGCTGGGGCTGAATGCAGGGGCGTTCAAAAGCTACTGGGCACTGAGTGAGTTAAGCTGTGCCTGTCTCTGTTGCCCGGGTACTCTTTATGCATAGCATAATGCCATTGTTCAGCCAGAGCCAAGGGCCAGAGTGAGCACTGTCTTTGCAGGTAGACATCTAGTGCCGGCTCGGCAGAAAGAGAGGGAACAGGAGAGGCTGGAATATTCCAGCTTGAAAACAGCAGCTGTATAATAAAGCCAGGCTGGTTCGTCTCCGGGCCCCGCTGTCCCTTCTCCCCGCCTCAAAGTAGCAGCATGAATCAGTTCACTGCGGCGATGGTCCAGGCGATGTGACTTGCATCCCCATAAGCTACCTGATTGCAGTCCCTGGATGCACGAGACACCGGATGTGCCTGGAATACCAAACTGCCTGCCTCAGCTCCGCAGCTGCCAGAAGATCTCTGGCCCCGTCTGGCCTCATGGACAGAGCCGGGCATCCTTCAAGGCCACCACTGGCCTTTTTCTTGCCTGGGGCTCCGGGACAGTCACTGCGATTCTGGGGCTGCTTTTGATGGGGTGGGGGGGTGCCACCAGCCTGTCTCAAAGATGCTCTGACAAGCCCCTCCAGCCCTGGGCAGACAAAGGCTTGAAAGGAGAGGAATTACACATGGTCCAGACGCTGCTGTTTCTAATACGTTATTCTGACACACAATTAACTGCAAATTTGCTCTAAGCAAAGAGCTCAAGCCCTCGTGGGGTCTGCACGGCACAGTGCAGGCAGAATTCAATCTGGTGCAATCCTCGCCCTTCCCTATGGCCCAGAGGTTGCCTGGTACTCATGATGATGCCACCCGTCTCAGGACTGGTGGGTGTAGGCACTCAATCAGAAAGCATGCGCCAGCTTCCCCAGGCCCCCACTCAGGGCAGGGAAACCACAGCCCAGGGAAAGCAGGGGAGAGCCTGCATGAACCCTTCCAGCAGAGCAGCTGAACAACAACCCTTCCTAAAATGGTGGCGCTTATCCTCTGGTGACAAAAGGCTGATTTGAGTTCTCCCCGGAGGTGGGATGAAGCCAAAGCGTTGCCTTTTATCTTTCTGTCGCTTTGAGGGGGGAGAAAACTGGTACCCAGCGTGGTGGGGAGCCCTGGAGAAGGCGCTCTCGAATGAAAGGCATAATCTCCAGCTCCCCAAACCAGGAGGCTTTTATCCCCCACCCCCCCAGCTCCCCCCCATCCTGGAGGCATCTGAATGGGAGCAGGAGCTCGAAGGAGAGGCTCCCGCCGCTGCACAATGCCATACAATATTGCTTCTCCCCGGGAGCCCGGAGAAGGCCACGGGCAGACGGCGTCTTACTTTGAAACCAATCCTCCAATCAGCTATTTAAATAAGAAATATAATCTCATTGAACACCGAGAGCTGTCGGCCTGAGACGCTTCCATTTACAAGGCACTTGAAGAAAGTCCCCAAGCCCCTAGTTTATCAGGACAGCCAGCTTAGGGCTATTTACTGGGGGAAAGAGAGGTGCCAGAGGAGGAAAAAAGAGATTGAAGTTGGCTATTAGAAATCAGCTACTCAAGTGGTGAACACACAACCCCAGCGCCGGGGGCCTCCATGGAGCAGGCAGGAAAGTCTGTGGTTTTCAGAAAATCACCTTAGGGCCAGGGTGGTGCTTGGTCGGTTGTCGTGGGTGGGGGAGAAGTGGGTCTGTGGTGGTGACTGCTGTGTCCCAGGGGTCTTCCTGGCGTCCAGAAGCCTTGCCTGTCACTCTTTTGGAAACATCTCTGAGAGCCTGCTAAGTTCATCGCTCCAGCAATACATTGCTCCAGTCAGAGGTGGCGTGGTCGTTAAGACCCAGTGAAAAAAATTTCCCTCCTAAAAACAGGCCCAGCAAGGAGGGTGGGCATGATTTGACTGAGTCCTGTGCTTGAGCTCACACATCTGCCTCCTGGACCAGCTGTGTTTCCAAGCTTCCCACTGTGGTTCCTTGTGGGTCCTGAGGAGAGGCTGGGGAGCCTGGTACTGTGTTTAACAAGGTGGGCCTGGACCTGATGGCTTTGGTGAGGATCCCGGTTCTGCCACTTACTAACTTTCTAATCCACATGCAACTTACTCCCTCAGAGCCTCAGTTTTCCTCCTCTGCCCATCAACTCATCCGAGTGGGTTGTTAGGGCCTGACAGGGAGTCTGTGCCCCACACAGGACAGTTATTACTGTATTGTAATGGAGTGCCCCGTCTTGACACACGGCTTGTCAGACACGACAGCCTGCTCTGGTTCTGGTGTGTCACTTCTGGTCAATAGCTCTGGCCCACCTTGCCTCACTGTCTTCTGCCCAATCCTGCCCTACTTCACCTGTCCTGGGAGGGGCCAGGGAGAGGAGCGTCAGCTTGAGCTAGCAGGCTGCCTGGATGAGGAGTGGACTGAAGGGTGGGAAGGACTTGGGGATCAGAGGAACAAGGGGTGTAGAGAAAAGGTTTGAGGGTAAGAATGAACAAGAAGGAGGGTCAGGCAGCCAGTTGTGTAGGGAGGGAAAGGGAGAGGAGGGTGGGAGATGATGGAAGTCAGTGCTCCTTTCTTGATTTCTTTTCACCCTCTGGGCACCCCTGCTCATCAGAGGCTGAGTTCACCTTAGAGGGAACCAGAATTGAGAAGGCCCTCTGGGTGAGCCACTTTGAGCCCCAGGGCGTGAGTTCCTGTTGGTCATAGGCAAGTGTGGCCCTGATTGTGTGCAAAGAGGAGCCTTCAAGCCCTGGAGGGCCCCTGGTGGACCAACACCCCAGATTAGAGTGAAGAAGCCTAGGCCCAGAGAGGGCAAGGAACTTACTCAGGGTCACACAGCAAGTCAGCTGTAGGGTAGGACATGGCCTGGAGCACCTCACACCTGTTTCTTTCCTTTGTTATTAAACCTAGCTCTGATGGAGCGCCTACTATGTGCCAGGTGCTGTTCTAGTTCTTCATATACATTTCCCCATTTAACCCTACTGTAGCCCTGCAAAGTAGGGGTTATTATTATTATTATCATCTTTATTTTAGAGATGAAGAAGCCAAAGAAGAGGGGAACCCAAGTGTCTGGCATCGGAGCTCCTTTCTTGCCTTTGAGGGCGCCTCGCCCAGCTCCCCTCTCCTTTCCTGAAGGAACGTGTCCTTGTCGAGGTCTCAGCTTCATTTGGTATTCCCTCCCTCCTCAGCAAAGCACCTAAGTGCCTTCCGCGCTCCCAGAACGTCAGGGAACATCAGCAAGGCAGGCGAGGAGGCCCCCAGACCCGTGTCCCGCGCTGCGGGAAGGGCTGGCTCACTCCGCTGACTTCCATTAAACATTTGACGCATCGCAGAGCTGCCGAAAGCCATCCATCACGGCCGCCTGCCTCCGTCTGCCTTTGTGACCTGCTCCCAAAGTGGGGCCTCTGCCTTCACGGCCAACGTATGAGAAGCGGAGTGGGAGAGAGGAGACGTGGCCATATGGCCAGGTGCCCGTGACCACCTTTTCCCCTGTACAGGGGCCCGAGGAGGCGCTTCAGGGTTGACTGAGCCTGATATTAACAAGAATACTGTCTACTGAATGCTCAGTGCGCTGAGCCGACCGGAGCGCCTCCGTAGTTCATCTCCCGGAAACCCCGCCCCTCCCATCACCGAGAGGCACACTTACATTGCCCTTCCTTAGATGCGGAGCGTGACACGGGAGGTTTGGTTACCGTGGAGGTGCTGGAGCCACACTGGGCCCCGGCATGCGAATGCAGTCCCTCCCCTCCCCCTTCTCTACTTGGGGATGCCTGGGAGGACAGGCCCTCAGCAGGGAGGTAGGGGATGAGCCTGAAGGTCAGGGTGCCCTGGTGGGCACTCCATGGGTGAGCACTCCACTCAGTGCCCAGTGGGGGACCCCAGCATTGGATGAGCCGCAGGGCAGCCTCCGTGGGTGGTGCGGTCCTGTCCCTCCCTCCACCCAGTTACTCCAGCCAGAACTGGGCTCCTCCTGGCAGCTCGCTCACCCCTGGTCCCCAGTTCAGCCGGTCGGCAGTCTCTCAGCTCCTCTCCCTAAGTGTTCTTTAATCCTTACGCCAGACCCCTTTCACATATCACGGCTGCTCATGGGACTGCCCCAGCCCCTGCTGGCCCCTGCTGGCCCCTGGCCTCATCTTCAGGTTCTGTCTCTTTTCACTGGAGCCAGACAGGTCCAGATGTGTTCTGGACCCCGCATCTGCTCCTCACCCCTCTGCCTAGAAACCTGAACCCACCTTGGGGTAGAGCCCACACGCCTCACTTGGCTAGGCTCACAGGGCTGCTCAGCTCTCCAGGCCCCTCTTCCCCTTGCCTCTGCCCACGCCCTAGGCTCATGCTGAGGTCTCTGCTCCTGCTTTGCTCTCAGCAGGTGCACCCTCTCACGCCTCACTGCCTGGCGGGTTCCTGCCTATTACTCAAATCTCAGCTTAGATGGTATTTCTTCCAGGGAGTCTTCCCTGATTCGCCAACCTGGGCTCAAGGGGACCTTTCATGATCTTCCCTCCACTGTGGCACAGTCCACACTGTCCCTGTTGCTTCCCTGCTTGGTTGCCACCCTCTGTTGACTGTCAGATGCAGGGAGGTTGTGAGTGCCCCCCTACCAGTGTCCCCCTGGGTTTAGCACAGGGCCCGCTCTGTAGTAGGCACTACATGAATGAATGACTCATGTGATGAATGAATGAATGATGACTGATAAGGCCACGGTGGGGCCCTGACGGTGTGGCACAGGTCAGGGGCTCAGACCCAGGGCAGTCCCAGCGAGAGGAGGCAATGTGGAGTTCTGGAGTTTAAACCAGACCCCAAGGGGGGAAGGTGGGTGAGAGATTGGGATTGACATGTATACACTATTATGTATAAAATAGATCACTAATGAGAACCTACTGTAATAGCTCTATGCTGTGTGGTGACCTAAACGAGAAGGAAATCCAAAAAAGAGGGGATATATGTATACATGTGGCTGACTCACTTTGCTGTACAGTAGTAACTAATACAACATTGTAAAGCAACTGTACCTCAATGAAAATTAATAAAACAGAATGGAAAATTACCAGACCCCCCCTGTTTACAAGCTGTGTGTTATGGGTTTAGCCTCTCCCAGATGCAGTTTGTTCATGTGCAACACAGAATTAATAAGAATAACTCCTTTGCTGGGACCTGGTGGAGAGAGGCTCTAGACACAGTGGTTGTTCAGTGCCTCGCCCTGTGCTGGGCTTGGCAGAGGACGAAACGGGGCTCTTTCTGGGACGGAGCAGGGAACCCAGGCCTCCCCCTTGGGCATGAGAGCAGGGCCAGGCTAGAGGCTTCTCTGAGACCTGAAGGTGGGACTGACAGGCCTGGGCTCTGCAATCAGGCAGGCGCTGAGGCCTGGACCGACCAGTAGCATAAAGGAGAGGACAGCGCTAGGCCTGGCAGTCTCTCCACGCTGCCCACAGGCTGCCTCCCATCCTTAGCTCACTCCTCCTTCGGATCTAGCCAGAGTTAGAACTGGCAGACTGAGGTTGTACGATGTGGTGAAGCGGAGGGTCTCGCTCAGAGAGAGTTTGGAATGTTGGGGTGTGGAGGTGAGGGAGGTGGGACGTAGAGACGGAAGCAGATCACCATTTACTAATTAATAGTTGTCACTATTGCATGCAGACCTTATAACTCTATTTTACATGATGGTTAAGAGCACTGGCTTTAAAATAAATGTATTTATTTATTCACTGGCTGCACCATTGGGTCTTACTTATAGCAAGGGGGCTTCTCTCTAATCGTGGTGCAGACACTCTCTATAGCTGCCGCACACAGGCTTGGTTGCCCTGCAGTATGTGGGATCCTAGTCCCCCAGCCAGGGATCGAACCCATGTACCTCACACTGGAAGGCAGACTCTTAACCATTGGACCACCAAGGAAGCCCCAAGAGCACTGGCTTTAATGTCAGGAGGGCACCTCTAATCCTGGGTCTGTGATTGCGCACACACTGTAAAGACTGGCGATAAGACAGTACCGCCCTGGTTATTGTGGCGAGCTCTGGTGACTGTGAGAGAAACTCCCAGACTGCTGTGTGTGAGCCCACGATGGCATCTTTGGCATGCTGGTAGACACAGTCTTCATTTCCAGACGAGGACATCAGGTCCAGGGAGGTGAAGTGAGGAGCCCACTGTGACCAAAGGGCTCAAGTGGCCTAGCCTGGGCCCCCACGTTAAGGAGTTTGTCCTCTGGAGCCACAGGGGGCTGCATGTGGCGGGTAGTATTTTTCTCATCACCCTCACGTTGCATTTCTTAATTTTAAGTGGGAAATTCCACATTCGGTGCCTCATCAATCATTTTTGTGAGCTCAGCTCCGTGGAAAGCACAGAAAACATTTATATTTGCAGCTCAAACTGTCGAAAATGTAAAACAATTTAAATAATATTAACATTTTAACAGCCTCCACTCACGGTTCTGTGAAATTAACCATTATCTCTTGGAGTGTTTGTTAAAATTCAGCAGTGGCTGAGTAGTGAGGTTCTGAGTGCTGCCTGGGTTTGGCAGGCTGGATGGGAAGGCAGCCCATGTGACTTCTCCAGGGGCCATTCCTGCCCACGCCCTTGCCAAGGGGGCAGCCTCCTACAGCAGGAAGTGTGGTTCCATGAAGACCTCCCAAGGGGGCTAGGTATTGGAGGCAGAGATGAATGTGATGCACAGTTTCCGTCATGGGACTTCAGTGTGGGGCAGGTGACTGGGAAAATATACACCCGGGTAGAATGTGCTACATACGAGAGTAGGGTACTGCTGTCCTGGGAGCACTGCAGAGGCAATCAGGAGCACTTCCTGGAGGAGGAGGCATCTATACTGATCTTTGTACCAGTTTGTCACTAAATAGGGGAACAGATGGATCATCTCTGAGGCCTGGCCCTGCAGGCGGGGTCTGCAGTTTATCCTTGGCAGTGAAGAAGAAGGGCCTCCAGAGGCGCTGTTTCTTTTTGGTCCTGTGCAGGCTCCATGCACCTACCTGGGAAGGGGGTCAGAGGATGGTTGGGGTAGACACTTGCTGAGCAGTTGGGTGGCTTAGAGGTGATAAGCCCAGAACAACAAAGACTCAGGGGTAGAATGATGTTATTTTCAAATAATGGGAATGAGGGATGGACTTTTTTGATGACTTCAAGAGGAATAAGTGGGCTTTGTAGGTACATGTTCTCATTTTTAACCTCTTATCTCCGTATCTATTCTTGCTTTACCACAGAGTCATGATAGAGTTGACAGGATGAGATGGTGAGTTTCCCGTCTTGGGGGGAGGGTCCAGCAGATGGGTGATGTGTCAGGCGCTTGCAAACAGGGACTCCTGCAGGGGACATATGTCTAGCCCTCACATTGGCCTTCTCCACATGGGTCTTCCCAGGTGGCGCTAGTGGTAAAAACCCAGATGCCAGTGCAGGAGACACAGGCGATGTGGGTTCAATCCCTGGGTCAGGAAGATCCCCTGGAGTAGGAAATGGCAACCCATTCCAGTATTCTTGCCTGGGAAATTCCATGGACAGAGAAGCCTGGCTATAGTCCATGGGATCGCAAAAGAGTTGGACACGACTGAACACATGTGCACACACACGTGTTGACCAGGCCCTGGCTATACGCTATCTCCTTGAAAGAAGAGGCAAACTTGGTTGTTACAGATGGAATTAAGTGTCCCACCCTCATCCCTGCCCACCCCCAGCCATATGACTATATCTGGAGATGGGACCTTTAATATGGTACTTAAAGTTAAATGAGGTTATAAGGGTGGGGTCCTAATCAGATAGGTCTGATGTCCTTATAAGAAAAGGAGGACAAACCTGAGATCTCTCTTCCCAGGAGCACACAGAGAAGAGGCCCCATGAGCAGGGAGAAGATGTCAGCCATAAGCTATGAGAGAGCTCTCATCAGAAACCAACTCCAGCGGCACCTTGGACTTCCAGCCTCCAGAATGATGAGAAGACAAGTTTCTGTTGTTTAAGCCATGCAATCTGTGTAATGCCAGCCTGAGTAAACAGATGAAGGGGGCTCATGGTTTGGTGAGAGAGATTCTGAGGTTGCTGATGATGACACAGCACGATACAGATATGCCCAGGGAGGGTGGCACCTGGCTCAACCAGGGGGGCATCAGGGCAGGCTCCCTGGAGGAGGCAGTAGTGCTGGAGCTAAGTGCAGAAAGAAAAGGAGAAGCTGGTCATAGGGATGGGGGAGAGGAAGCAGGGAGCTTGTGTCCAGTGGAGAGAACAACATGTGCAAAGACCCAGAAGTGTTGAAAGGATGGCAGGTTTGGAAGCACTGAGAGGAATTCTGTATAACTTGAGTGCAGGATGGGGAGGGAATATGAGGGAGAGAGGAGGTGGGGGGACAGGCAGGGCCCACCAACCAGCAGAGGCCTTCTTGCATCTTCCAGGGACGGCCATGTCCCTGTGCCTTCCAGAGTCCCTGGCTACGAGGATTCACATCTCACTTGCTGTGTGACCTTAGGCAAGTCACTTAACCTCTCGCACAGCAATTTTCTCATTTGTGAACCGGGGAGAAGGATCCGTGCCCTGCCTGCCTCCCGCCTGCTTTGCAGGCTCAATAACGTAATGCGTGTGAAAGCACTCTGGCGAAAGCCCCACAACAGCACCGCAGACATGGAAGGTGTTATTATGCACCCACGCTGACTCCCATCAGAGGAGCAGAGTCAGTGGGAGTCTTGAGGGCTTTCAGGAACTGGCTGCTCTCTGAAGCTTGTCACAGAGACCTGTCTTTTCATTGTACTCCTTTCATATCACTGTTGGCTCGATGAAAGAAGGGGAAAGAATCTTTGATATGTCTAAATATTCCGTTCCCACCAAGACGGGAGGAATTCCGAGGAAGAGCTATTATTAGAGGCTGAGCTGGAAGCGGGCGCCTTCGGCGGCTTGGAGCTGTCAGTTTGCATCAACAGCCTCCTGTGCTGCAGAGCTGGCCAGGCGGCCAGGGCCCAGGCACAGGGCAGGCGCGCCAGCCCGGCTGGTTGAATTCTGATGGCGCTTACCTGGAAAGCAGGAGGACCTGCTTCTGGTCCTGATTCTTCATCCACTCTGCTGGGCCACCCAGGGTCAGTTGCTCACCCTCTCTGAGCCAAATAATGACAGCATATAGAATTCTTACAAAGGGAGAGGGCTTTTACGTACAGGGAAAATAAGATGCTGTAAATACAGAGGTGTGGGCAGGCTGAGAGGTGTCCAAGCACAGGCTGCCAACATCCTCATGTGTGGAAGACAGAAAACTTCCTCTCTGGGAAGGATACATTAGGATCTTACATCAGAGCCACCTGAGGGTTTGAAAAATCAGGTTCCCAGGCACCACTCCAGGCCCACAGAATCAGAATCTCTATGTCAGCTCCCAGGTGGTGTGAATGCAAGAAGCTTGACCCAGCATTCTGTGTTCCATGCTCCTGCAAACCCTCAGACTGGGTCAGTGGTTGGGCTCTGGGATGCTGTGATTCCCTGAGAACAGTGGCACGGCATGACCCAGTGAAGCCATCCTTTTCTCTGTGGCCTCTAGCCCACACCCAAGAACTGGACGGATGGTGGCCTAATGCTGGCTCCTGGCTAGGGACATTGCCTTCCACACTGGTCTCACTGAGGTTGTTATGTGCTGACAAGCTGTCTTTTCATTGTACTCCTTTCATATCACTGTTGGCTCGATGAAAGAAGGGGAAAGAATCTTTGATATGTCTAAATATTCCGTTCCCACCAAGACGGGAGGAATTCCGAGGAAGAGCTATTATTAGAGGCTGAGCTGGAAGCGGGCGCCTTCGGCGGCTTGGAGCTGTCAGTTTGCATCAACAGCCTCCTGTGCTGCAGAGCTGGCCAGGCGGCCAGGGCCCAGGCACAGGGCAGGCGCGCCAGCCCGGCTGGTTGAATTCTGATGGCGCTTACCTGGAAAGCAGGAGGACCTGCTTCTGGTCCTGATTCTTCATCCACTCTGCTGGGCCACCCAGGGTCAGTTGCTCACCCTCTCTGAGCCAAATAATGACAGCATATAGAATTCTTACAAAGGGAGAGGGCTTTTACGTACAGGGAAAATAAGATGCTGTAAATACAGAGGTGTGGGCAGGCTGAGAGGTGTCCAAGCACAGGCTGCCAACATCCTCATGTGTGGAAGACAGAAAACTTCCTCTCTGGGAAGGATACATTAGGATCTTACATCAGAGCCACCTGAGGGTTTGAAAAATCAGGTTCCCAGGCACCACTCCAGGCCCACAGAATCAGAATCTCTATGTCAGCTCCCAGGTGGTGTGAATGCAAGAAGCTTGACCCAGCATTCTGTGTTCCATGCTCCTGCAAACCCTCAGACTGGGTCAGTGGTTGGGCTCTGGGATGCTGTGATTCCCTGAGAACAGTGGCACGGCATGACCCAGTGAAGCCATCCTTTTCTCTGTTGGCCTCTAGCCCACACCCAAGAACTGGACGGATGGTGGCCTAATGCTGGCTCCTGGCTAGGGACATTGCCTTCCACACTGGTCTCACTGAGGTTGTTATGTGCTGACAAGCTGTGGAGAGACCAAATGGGGAGGACTTCCGGCAACTGAAAAGAATGGACTCATTTTTAGTGTCTGCTGCTGCTGCTGCTAAGTCGCTTCAGTCGTGTCTGACTCTGTGCGACCCCAGAGATGGCAGCCCACCAGGTTCCCCCGTCCCTGGGATTCTCCAGGCAAGAACACTGGAGTGGGTTGCCATTTCCTTCTCCAGTGCATGAAAGTGAAAAGTGAAAGTGAAGTCGCTCAGTCGTGTCCGACTCTTAGTGACCCCATAGACTGCAGCCTACCAGGCTTCTCCATCCATGGGATTTTCCAGGCAAGAGTACTGGAGTGGGGTGCCATTACTAGTCACTTACAGAAAACCTCAGAGGGTCAGGCCCAGAGAGGGCTGAGATGTCACCTAAATCTAGTCCCTGTTTCAAAGGTAAAGATGTGGACTCAGTAGCCCAAGCCAGTTACTTTAACTAGGAACTCTGATCTATTAGGTCTGATTCATCTAGGACCAGGTTTAAGTGAGAGAAGGCAGAGGGAGTCTGTCCACAGCCTGAGAACGTTCAGTGTTCTCGTGTCGGCTGACATCCTGGGGGTGTTTTAGAGCCTGTGCCTGTCCTGGCTCTAAGGGGTACATCTGAGCAGCCCGTTGTGGAGACACTTGACTTGGAGACCGCCTGGGTCCCTGTCGGTGGGTCCTCTGGAATTTCCTGGGAGTGGCTGCAGAATGCCATGAGCCTCTCTACTTCCTCTCGAGAGAACATAGCGGAACGGGGACGAGGGTACCATTTGTAAAAGAGGTGAATCATTACAGATGTTGCATTTATTAGGGCTCGCGACACACCTCCCACGCATCATCAGGGCTGGTAGCACTAGACGCTGCCACGCATCATGTCCGGGTCAGCCTCTCACCGGCATTTTGGGGGAAGCTGAATGAAGCTCAGTGTGGACTCCAGTCCAACCATCTAAGGGAAGGGAGACCCAGCCTGCGAGGCGAAGCTTCCACCTACGAGGCTTCACTGCCTTTGCTTTGACAGCACCTTCAGGCCCTGAAAACACGTGATGCCCTTACTGGAAGGAGATTTCTCAGGCTGAGGCTGCGTATGGTTTTTAGCCCCAGATATATATATATTTTTACTCTCTCCAAATTAGGCAGTAGTGCTGGGCTTTCTGCCCTCAGGGTAGCAGTGGCCAGGAGGAAAGAGTTGTCTGAAAGATAATTCCATCCCTGGCTTTTCTTTCTAAAGTTACCCTGAGGCAGTGATGGGCTTCCCTGGTGGTTCAGACAGTAAAGAATCTGCCTGCAATGCGGGAGACTGGATTAGATCCTTGGGTCGGGAAGATTCCCTAGAGAAGAGCACGGCTACCCACTCCAGGATTCTTGCCTGGAGAATTCCATTGACAGAGGAGTCTGGCGGGCTGCCGTCCACGTGGGCGCAAAAAGTCAGACTTGGCTGAACAACTAACACTGAGGCAGTGATCCTGGGAGGTGGAGGATGGGAGAGCCCTGAGGGAAACAGGAAAAGGGAGAAAAGAAACTGTCCCTCAACCACCCCTTTAACCCCAGCGTCTCCAGACCAGAGCAAAGAGTGGCTTCCAGTTGGGCAAGCAGTAGGGCCCTGCATCTCTCTGCAGGGACCCAGGGAGGAATGGCTGGCTGTGTGGTTTTTAGCCTCCCTGAAGAGTTCCAACCCCAGTATGGGACAGAGGCAGAGTGTAGGACACCCCCAAGGGACTGAGGCTGGGGACAGTGATGTGTATGCAGAACTGCTCAAGCCTGGAGGTGTCCCCAAGCCTACACCTGGTATGAGACCCCGGGACCTTTGCATCACTTTTGCCTAGGAGGAAGGGCTCCTGGTCATGAGTGACTGGGGTTACATTAGGAGCCAACAGGATCAGGCCTCCAGAATTCAAAATGAAAATGATGGGTAGGAAAGGCTAAATGTGATTCTTCCTGTAAGCTTGAATTCGGGAACTGAGATTCTGGTCCTCAGAATAGATAGTAAAGCATGTCAGAGCCAGATCACATCACAGCTGGTCAAGAGATGGCTAATGTGTATCACCTAGAGAACAACTAAGATTAACTGGGAGAAGCTATCTAGGGCTCTGTGTTGAGAGGATTTTGAAGAGGAGTCTTTGATTTTGCTGTTGTTTAGTCACTAAGTCACATGTGACTCTTTGCGACTCCATGGACTGCAGCACGCCAGGCTCCCCTGTCCTTCGTTAGCTCCCAGAGTTTGCTCAGATTCATGTCCATTGTGTCAGTGATGCTATCTAACCATCTCATCCTCTGCTGCCCTCTTCTCTTTTTGCCCTCAATCTTTCTCAGCATTAGGGTCTTTCTAATGAGTTGGTTCTTTGCATCAGGTGGCCAAAGTAGTGGAGCTTCAGTTTCAGCATCAATCCTTCCAATGAATATTTTCCCTTAGGATTGATTGATTTGATCTCCTTGCAGTCCAAGGGACTCTCAAGAGTCTTTTCCAGCACCACAATTCGAAAACAACAATCTTCAGTTGTCAGCCTTCTTTGTGATCCAACTCTCATATCCATACATGACTATTGGAAAAACCATAGTTTTGATGATACAGACCTTTGTCAGCAAAGTGATATATGTCTCTGCTTTTGAATACACTGTCTAGGTTTGTCATAGATTTCCTTCCAAGGAGCAAGCATCTTTTAATTTCATGCTGCAGTCACGACCTACAGTGATTCTGGAGCCCAAGAAAGTAAAATCTGTCCCTGCTTCCACTTTCTCCCCTTCTCTTTGTCCTGAGGAGTCTTCGATTAAGGAGAAATTAAGCTTTCATTTTGGGCTTACCAGGTGCGCTTCCCTGGGGTAGGAAATGGCAGCCTATTCCAGTATCCCTGCTTGGAGAATCTCATGGACAAAGGAGCCTGGCAGGCTACAGTCCATGGGATCACGATGACTGAGCAACTAACAGTTACCAGGTGGCTCGGTGGTAAAGAATCCGCCTGCCAATGCAGGAGATGCAAGAGATGCGGTTTTGATCCCTGGATCAGGAAGATCCACTAGAGGAGGAAATGGCAGCTACTCTAGTTTTCTTAAGAACTGTATGGACAGAGGAGCCTGGTGGGCTACAGTCCAGGGGATTCGAAGAGTTGGACATGACTTAGCACCGACTGAGCACAGCACAGGTGTTCACTGACTAGCGAGCTATAGCATACAGGCAATTTCATTTTATTACTTATTTATTTAATATTTTAATTTTTTTGGTTGTACTACTTGTGGGATCTCAGTTCCCCAGAGAGGAATTGAACCTGAGCCCCTGGCAGTGAAAACTCGGAGTCCTAACCACTGGACCATCAGGGAATTCTTGTATATAGGCAGTTTTGAATATTACTTGATTCTTTCATTTTATAAGCAAGGACACTGAGGCCCAGAGGGTTAAGCCTTTGCCAAAGTTTGGGACAAAGCTAAAGATGAGCATTTGTGATGCCAGCGCTTTTCCCCCTTAACCATAGATCAAAAATTATTTATGAATTAAATACAAGTAAGCTTACAAAAATGGACTGCAAGGAGATCCAACCAGTCCATTCTGAAGGAGATCAGCCCTGGGATTTCTTTGGAGGGAATGATGCTGAAGCTGAAACTCCAGTACTCATTGGAAAAGACTCTGATGCTGGGAAGGATTGAGGGCAGGAGGAGAAGGGAATGACAGAGGATGAGATGGCTGGATGGCATCACTGACTCGATGGACTTGAGTCTGAGTGAACTCCGGGAGTTGGTGATGGACAGGGAGGCCTGGTGTGCTGCGACTCATGGGGTCACAAAGAGTCAGACAGGACTGAGCGACTGAACTGAACTGAACTGGACTGAACTGAAGCTTATAAAGGGCTTCCTTGGTGGCTCAGTGGTCAAGAATCTGCCTGCAGTTCATGAGCCACAGGAGACATGGGTTCCATCCCTGTGTGGGCAATCCACATGCCCCCTGGAGGAGGGCATGGCAACCCACTCTAGTATTGGTGTCTGGAGAATCCCCATGGACAGAGGAGCCTGGTGGGCTACATTCCAGAGGGTTGCAGAGAGTCAGACATGACTGAAGTGCCTTAGCATGCATGTACAAGCTTAGAAAAACAACAAAACCCAAATAGCATCAATTTGTGATGTCAGTGCTCTTTAATTGACAGTAGTTCCCTTACTTATTCCAGGCTCTGTGGTAGAGCAGGTAGAAAGAGTAGTGAGTGAGTGAGTGAGTGAAGTCGCTGAGTCGTGTCCGACTCTTTGCGACCCCGTGGACTGTAGCCTACCAGGCTCTTCTGTTCATGGGATTTTCCAGGCAATAGCACTGGAATAGATTGCCTGCCATAGTAATTCTAATCCTCATGAACGTGCTATGTGGCTGGTATTTCTCATCGTGAGGATGTGGGGACTGCATTTGTAAGCCACCTCAGCCTTTCCTGTAATAGTAAAGATAATGCAGTGTGCCACTTGGCAGTCACTCGGGGGTTCTCATAGCTCTGCCACCTCCCAGGGTCTCACCATTCTCTGCTGGCAGATGGGGACATGAGAGCAAGTGTGAGGGACTCTGTGAAGCAGGTCAGCTGGGGCATTATCACTCCCACCCACCATCCACTGGCCATGACGCAGCCACCTGCAAAGGATGCTGGGAATGCAGGTTGGCTATATGAAGATGGGAAAAGAGAAAGGGGTTTGCATTAAATTTACTGTTTCCATTTTAAAGAGAAAGAGACTGACACTTAGAGACCTACATAGATCGCCTTAAGGTCAACCAGCCAGTAGAGGCAAGGCAGAGGCAGAAATTTGTATTGGTTTGCTAGGGCTTGCTGAGGCCAAGTACCACAAACTGGCACCTTAAACCACAGAAATTTATTGTCTCATTGTATGGAGGCTGGATGTCCGAAATCAAGGCCATACTCTGAATGCCAGGACATACATTTTTATTGTCAGCAGGACTGGCTGTTTCTGAGGGCCGTGAGAGGAATCTGATCCATGCCTCTCCCGGGCTCCTGGTAGCCTTGGGCGCTCCTTGGCTGGTGGATAACGTTCTCCTTGGGTCTTCACGTTGTCTTCCCGCTGTGCAGGTCTTTCTCTTATCCACATTTCCTCTTTGTATGAGGACACCAGTCCTACAGGACTAGGACCTGCCCCAATGCCCCAATGACCTCATCTTTAATTATGTATATATTTTTTGGCATGATATATATATATATATACATGTATACATGTATATATGTATATATATATTAAATTTTTATTGAAATACAATTGACTTGCAATGTTGTGGTACTTTCAGGTGTATGGCACAGTGATTCAGTTACATGACTGTGTAAGTATATATTCTTTTATAGATTTTTTTCCATTATAGGTTATTACACAGTTTTGAGTAGTTTCCTCTGCTGTACAGTAGGCCCTTGTTGCTTATTTATTTTATATATAGTAGTGTATATATTTTACCATGACTTCATCTTCTCTTGATCACCTGCAAAGACCCTGCTTCTCAATAAGGTCACATTCACAGGTACTGGGGGCTCAGACTCCAGCATGTTTTGAGGGAATGGAATTCAACCCATGTTGTTCAGTCGCTAAGTTGTGTCTAACTCTTTGCAACCCCGTGGACTGCAGCACACCAGGGCTCACTTGTCCCTCACCATGTCCCAGAGTTTGTCCAAGTTCATGTCCTTTGAGTCGGTGATGCCATCCACTCATCTCATCCTGTCGTCCCCATCTCCTCTTGCCCTCAGACTTTCCTGGCATCAGGGTCTTTGCGAATGAGTTGACTCTTCGCATCCGGTAGCCAAATATTGGAGTCTCAGCTTCAGCATCAGTCCTTGCAATGAGTATTCAGGGTTGATTTCCTTTAGGATTGACTGGTTTGGTCTTCTTGCTTCAACCCCTAACAGAATTCAAACCCAGATGTGTCTGGAAGCTGTGAGAAGGGCATGTTGAGTCTGCCCAGAGGACCGAGGGAGGGCTTCTGGAGATAGCAGTGTTCACACCAGGCATTGAGGACAGATCAGAATTCTCCAGGTGGACGAGGGAGAAGGGAATTCTAGACAGAGTCCTGATGTACAGCCGCATTCAGGAGCTACAACACGTCCTGAACTGAAGGAATAGTCTACATTTCTTTTTAGACATCCTAGAACTCAGCTGTGGCATTCAGACGGCCTTCCTCCCTTGAATCTAAATTACCAAGGCCCAGTTGGAGGGAAACAACAAATATGTATTGAGAACTGCTTTGTGATAAGCAATCTGCTATCCCCTGGGGACTCAGCAGCAAGTAAAATAGAACCCCAGCTCCCCAGAAGCTTATAGCTCAGGTAAGCACACAATGAGCCTTCATGGAAAGGTAAGTAATACAAATAGAATAAGATACTTAGAAATGTGAGGTGAGTGGGACAGATAGGAACCCGAGATGGTTTGGGTTGTGGAGGGAAGGGTTGTAGCAATCATGGAAAGCTTCCTGGTGGAGGAAGACTATGGGTTGGGACTTGACAGAGGGCTTGGATATATATTGAGAGAAGGGAAGGAAATGGGATTTCATATAATGGGAACAGAGTGGCCAGGATTGGTGGAAGCCAACCTGGGATTGGAGAATAATAGAGCCTTGAGTGCCAGCCTGCAGGCTGGAGTTTGTGCTGTCTTAGAGCCTGGCTGCTGACGTTCTCCTGCCAGTGGGCAGATTGCGTGTGAGGCCCTGCAGCTGGAGGTGCACGGCGTCTGACCAGAACAGCGACATGTCTAATGACGCGCACCCCGGGCCGCGGGGACCAGCAGGGGCGGGTGTAAATGCTCCCCCACCCTCTGAGCGCCCAGACAGATGCGCGAGAGGACTGTTAGGACCTCGGCTTGATGACTCGAGAAGAGCAGGCAGCACAAGCAGGCGATTGTTGTTCCTGCCACAAAGGGCATTCTGGGGGGGCGGCCCTGCTAAGATCTCAGCCCAGCGGTCTCTCTGCAGGGGCCCAGGCACAGTGGCAGCGCCGCTGCAGTCCCAAATTCACAGTTATTAACTTAAATGACTGCCTTTACAGAGCACAGCGTGGCACCGACCCTCCGTCAATCCTCAGACCGTGCCGGGCAGCTTTTGTCTCTTGGTACCACCTCGCCCCCTACCTGGCCTTTGGAAGGTGGGAAGGTGGAAGGGACATCCTCCCCCATCTTCTGGGGCTGGAGAAAACACACCTGTCAGGGAGAAAGGAGAGAGGTTGTTTAAGGTGCATGCTCAGCAAGAGTAACCCTTCCTGGGGCCTAGGAGCGAGACCCAGAGGTTGTGGGTGGAGTTCTGGCCTAGGCTGTGGGAGGCCCAGTTCTGGTCTGGGCTCAACCCCAAATCACAGAGGGACCTTGGGCCCCAAAGGTCTCTGTGGGCCTGTTTCCTCTGTAACAACCAAGAAAATAGAGTTTATTGGGGAGGCCGAATGTTTTAGTTTTGGCATTGAAAAAGAAAGAGCTTTTTAAGACATATGTTCTGCCTGAATATTTTGGAAAATTTAGAAGCAATACAATTCTAGTCTGTGATAATAATCTTAGTAAGGAGGGAGTGATTGAAGCCAGCAGCTCTCCTTCCCACATCCTGGTGTCCCTGGAATGGACCTCTGACCCCACCCCATTTTGTGTACTGGTTCTAAGGTCTTTAATCACATGGTGAAGAACTGGGAACAGACTGATCAAACGTCAGCCTTGGCTAATGAAAGAAGTTGTCATAAATCAGGATTTAGGATCCATAGACTGACGTAGATGCCAGTGGGGATGCTAATCCCTATGCCTCTTTCTAGGAATAAACTTACCAAGTAAAGGTTTCCACACGGCCAAGAGGGTGGCTGATGTAAGGTCCAGCTTCTCTGGAAGGCCCCTGATTTCTCCATATGCCATGCCTCTGTCTACACCTCTGCACAAGGAGGTTATTTGTGATTTGTTTGTGTCTTTCCCAGGCTGCGAATGCCCCTGACAAGGGGACCACATCGTTGCTGTCTGCAGAGCTTGGCACAGGGCCTGGCAGGAGCAGATGCTCAGTGAACAAGCAGTTAGTGGAATCCTTGCTGAGCACCTACTGTGTGCCCAGCCATGTCAGGCACTGTGTGGCAAGCTGAGGACTGGTCTGATCACCGCCCTAAACCTGTGCCCAGTAGGAAAGCTGATTGGCTGACAGGGTTGAGCAGTGGAGACAGTGGGTGAAAGGCAGGAGAGGGTTCTTGGAGAGAGTCACCTGCCTGTGTCTTGGGGATGGACAGGAGTTATGCAGGCAGCAGGGAAGAGTAGAGACATTCCAGGGGAGTGACCGATGTTCCCCATCCCTGGGAGTGCAGGACCTCTAGGAAGCATGTCCCATTCTATCCTCCCAACAGAGTTTACGGATGTTATGATCTCCATTTTACAGACAAGGGATATACCAGGTTAGGTGTTTTTCCAAGCTCATTCACAGAGCTGCATTTGAGCTCAGGTGTGTCTAATGCCTAAGGTTGTGCTCCTGTGCAGGTGAGAAGGACCGCCAGGCCTGGGTGGAGTAGGGAGTGGGCATGGTTGGCAAGCAGTAGGGAGGGGATAGGCCAGGAACATTCTGGGGCCTCACACTTTAGTCCCCATTGGTCCTGGAACTTCCTGGCTAATGGACCAGATTTTGTTTCCCCTTGGGCGGATGAGAAAATTGAAACTCAGAAAAAGAGAGTGCTTTGCTGCTCTGCTAGAAATCTCTTAGGATAGGCACTGATAGAACAGGGGTATCAGCTCAAAGAGGGCAGAGATGGGTCAGCTTGCTCTCCACTTTACTGCTGGGGCCAGAACAGTGCCTGGCCCACGGCAAATGCTAAGTAAATTTTTAGAGAATGAATGACTGAACAAATGAATGAATGTGGGAGCTGTCCAAGCATGTGTGTGTGTGTGTGTGTGTGTGTGTGTGTGTGTGTGTGTGGTTGGTGGTGTTGCCTTTAGAATAAGATCTAGATGGTCTTAGGAATTCTAGGAAGGGTATTCCTTCACCCACAACAGAGAGAGCTACACAGAGGGAATTTGTAAGTCCTTGCTCTGTCTTTGGACCCGTGCTGCATAGACTCTGGAGCAAACACTCACTTATCTAACAACACGTTGGGGGGAATGGGAGCAGCAGCATCCTGAGTCTTTGATGACAGAGCAGTGAATGAAACAGTCCGGGTCCCTGTGTTCAGCAGCTCACTTCCTAGTTGAGTGGCACAGAGAATAAATCAGAAAGCAAAAACAGTTCCCTGAAACCATTACTGCCAGGTGATTTTTAGTGATAATTGCTATGCAGATGATAAAAGAGGGTAAGAATAATGGGTCTGGAGGATGTACTGGAAAGGGGAGGATTAAGGGGAGGTCTCTCCTGCATGGTGCAAATAGGCTAAATCTAGAGGAAGAGCATTTCAGGCAGAGCAAACTGAGGCAGGCAGGGCTTGCTTTCTGGAGGAAGAGGAGGAGGCTGCTATGGCTGGACAGTGAGTGGACAGGGAGGCAGTGGGAGGAGAGGATGCAGACAGGAGGGTGGGGCCCACCGTACAGGGCTGAGTGAGGGCAAGGCGGTGTGAGTTCTTGTAAATGCTACAGGAGGATTTGGGGGCAGGCCAGTTAGCATTCTCATATTCGGGTGTTGAAAAGATAAGCAAATCCTAGTGTGATGACTATAATGAAGAAGAAATAAAGGATGTCTGGTGGCGATGGTGGGGGACTTGGCTGTGTCAGAGGAGGTGGTATTGAGGTGAGATCTTGAGGCATCCAGGCAGGGACACTGGTGTACAGGGCTCCTGCTGGGTGGTGGGATGATGTGGCCCAAACTGACCCCGTAGGGGATGTGCCTTGTGAGTAAGGGTGGCAGGATGGTCAGAGGGCAGACCTGGGAGGCCTCCTGGCCATGATGAGGAGAGTTATTGGCCCTCAGGGCCACTGAGGGCCAGGAGGAGGAGTGACAGGGTCAGGTGGGCTCTTTGGAGGGACTGCTCAGTTGCTGGTAGGGGACCCGCTAGGGGGGTAGGCATGGCAGCAGGGAACCAGTGACGAGGCTGGCTGGGTCCCGAGCCAGGAGGTGGCAGCGAGAGGGCACAGATGTGGACAGATCAGAGAGCTTCCTGGGATCTGGCAGGATGCGCAGGTCTGGTTGGTCCCATGACCTTCCTAAGGACAGAGGAAGCTCTCTGGGAGACGGAAGGAGAAGTGCAGTGGGCTGAAAGGTGTCCCCTCCACCATGTGTCTACCTAGAGCCACAGGGTGTGATCCTATTTGGAATAAGAGTCTCTGCAGATGTGGTTAAGGTCAGACTCTCAAAGTGAGGTCATTCGGAACTGGTGGCTTTTATTGTTTAGTCCCGACGTTGTGTCCAACTCTTTTGTGTCCTCACGGACTATAGCCCACCAGGCTCCTCTGTCCATGGGCTCTCCCAAGCAAGAACACTGAAATGGGTTGCCATTTCCTTCTCCATTCTGAATTGGACTGGGCCTTAAATCCAATGACAGGTGTCCTTATAAGAGAGTGAGAAGATCTAGAAACCAAGGAGGAAGGGGATGTGAAGGCAGAGGCAGAGATGGGAGCGATGCGGCCACAAGTCAAGGAACACCAGAAGCCATCAACGGCTGGAAGAGGCAAGGGAGCAGTCAGAGCAGGTGTGGCCTCCTGACACTTTGGCTCCAGAACTAAGGGAGGATGCCTTTCTGTTGTTTTAAGCCGTCGAGTCTGTGGCCATTTGCTATGCAGCCCCAGGGAGCACCGCTGTGCCCAAGGAGAGGCCTGCTTGATGCTGCTCCGATGGCTACAGCCCCCAGCTTGGGCTCCTTTGAAGAGCTCTGCTCTGTTCCTGCTTGCTGCCCTCCCTGTTGCTCACCCTCTTGCTTATATTAAAATAAGATTGAATTTTCTAGCTTGGGTTACTAAGCTTTCAGATCTGGAAACTGGGGCCATTAATCAGCTGCACGGGATGTCGTAAACAAGGGGCTTTAAAAACCATGTTTGCTTTTTAGGCTGATAATACTTGGAGGTGAAGCCAGAGAGTTATACATAATGCATGCATTTTAATGGGCCGCGCACTACAGCCCTCTTTAGTCGGAATGATTCGTTTTAATGTTCAAAATAAATATCAGAGACAATTTGCCAACAAAGCTGATTTTCTCCGCCCGCCATTAACTTATCTTTATACCTCAGCCTAATGACAGAGGGGCTGGGGGTGGGGGGTGGTGCTTTGTATTTCAAGTAATAGAGAGATGCAGTCAGTACGGGCATGAGCCATGGATGACAGCTCATCCCAGTTTGCTCAGGACAGCCCTGCTTTACGCTCAGTATCCTGGAGTAATTATTTTGAGATTGGATCAAGTGGGATTGCTGATGTCCAGCTATTTTTGACCTACAAGATAGCAATTCCACATGGTTTACTCAAAACATAGAAAAGTTATAAATTAGTTTGGGATGAACATACATACCCTAATATATAATAGATCATCAACAGGGACCTACCGGATAGCACAGGGAACTCTACTCAGTAATCTTTAGTAGCCTATATACTTTTCACTTTCATGCATTGGAGAAGAAAATGGCAACTCACTCCAGTGTTCTTGCCTGGAGAATCCCAGCAACGGGGAAGCCTGGTGGGCTGCCATCTCGGGGTTGCACAGAGTCGGACACGACTGAAGTGACTTAGCAGCAGCATGAGAAAATGATTGGAAAATGAACGGATATATGTATGTGTATGAATGAGCCACTCTGCTGTATACCTGAAACTAATAGAACATTGCAAATCAATGATACTCCAGCATAAGACAATTACATTAAAAAAGGAAACAAAATAAAAAACCATAAAGTACTGTTTTGAACCTTGAGTAAAAAAAGAGAAGTTCTCTGATTTATACGATGAATGATATCTGGCACTACAAATGCCCTTTGGTCTATTGATGGGAAAAATGAGGCCCAGAGAGCTGAGAAATGTTCCCTGGGTCTGCTGAGCTTCACAGAGGCTGAACTGTGGGCTCCCTGGGTGCCCCATGCTCCTGTTCCTAAGTCAAGTGTTTTTCTCTTGTTTAGTCGCTAAGCCCCGCTAGGCTCCTCTCTCCATGGGATTTCCCAGGCAAGTATATTGGATTGAGTAGCCAGTTCCTTCTCCAGGGGGTCTTCCCAACCCAGGGGCTGGACCCACATCTCCTGCATTGCCAGGCCCATTCTTGAGTGCTGAGCCACCAGGGAAGCCCGTCGGTACCCACCTCCTCTGGAGTCTTCTGCTCTGAGGGCCTTTTTCTGTCCTTCAGGCAAACTTTGGAGTCACACACCCGTTTCACAGCCCGGCTTCCTGGAGTGATGGTTTCTAGGGGATACCCTGGCTCTGGCACCGCCACCTACTCCCTATAGTCCTAAAAACCCAAAACACATAACCATGGGAATGAGGACCACATACTGACCTTTCATTAGTTTTGAAAACGGATACATAATTGTAGTAAGATAGGATCCCTCCTTCTTGACGGGAGAGACAGGATGAATGTTTCTCAAGGTGTAGAGGACATTAACTCACTTAACATCCTTGCGCAATTCTGGTGAGTGCGGGAAGAATTCAGAAGGGGAGGAGATCAAGGTGTGGGATTTGCTGAACAAGGCTGATTTTAAACCCACAGTGACCTTGCAAAAAGGGGAGTGTCTTCTCCCCCTGCAGCCCCTGGAAAACTCATATATCTACTTGATGATGGGTCTGTGTGTATTGGGGTTGGTGGTTTCTGGAGACCCCTGTTCTGGGAGACCCCTGCTGGGGACACAGAGAGACCATGAAGCATAGTAGGCCTTGCCTTGCCCACCAGTTCAGATGAGTACAGGGCTTTGCATCTCTTACTGCAGAGGTGGATCCCTCTGCCAAACTGAGTTGCAGAGGGAAGAACATGTGCTTCAGAGTTGTTCATTTTTTCTTTATTCACTGAGTACATAAGGAGTCCTCAAGTGCCAGCTGTTCTGCTAAGTATCAGGATAAATTCTCCTAAAAATCCAGGTTTCTGTCTTTCTGTAAAAATTGTAAGATCTGGCTCATGATCTGGCGGGCATTCCTGCCTGAGATCGCTGGAGCTGAGCTGTGACTGCTCTCCTTAGCATCACCTTCGACCAGCCCACGTCACCCTTCTAGGCAGCCTGCCTGGCCCCTGCAAGTGTTTGATTTTGGGAATGGCCCCTGGTTTAGTCTATGTCTCCTATACCAAAGGAAGGTGCCCAAGAAATCCTTGCTGTTTGTTACACAAAACTGACTCTAGATGTTTCTCCAAAGAGGTCCTGGACTTCTTTCAAGGCTCTTCACAGCTTAGTCTAAGTGCCCTGAGATTCTGGAGGACAGCAAGCCCCACCCCTGACCCCGGCCCCAGCCCCCAGGAAGCTCAGATCTGGAAGGGACCCGATGGACCAGCACCCTGCTCAGTATTCTAGAAGTGGGTTCACAGTACGATGGGTACAGCAGCCTTGGTGAGAACCCAGAGTCACTCAAGCACTTGGAGGACAATTTGGCCACAGCGCTCAAAGTTTGGGAAGCCCATGCCCTTTAGCACAGTTGTTCCAGGGCCACAGACCACAGCTGTGTTTTCAAAAGTGCATCAAAATATAGACGCAAGGCTGAGCATATAAGATATGATGCTTCCATGCCAAGTGGCTGCAGAAGAGAATATAGCTGTTTTTGTGCTTACATAGAGAGATTCAGAGTTGCATTTTCAGCAAAATAAAGCCAAGAGTGGAAGCGAGTATATAGGAACACATTTGTATTATCAAAAGAGGACTGTTGAAAGTGTGGCCTTTGGCACAGCCTACTGGGGTGCAAGTTTCTGCTTTCCCACCTACCAGCTGTGTGACTTGGGAAAGTCACTTGACCTGTCTAGACCTTGCCAGGCCTAGAGTAAGTCCTCGTTAGCTAGCTTTGTTACTATATTTACTTCTATAATTTTTTTTTTCCCTGAGAGAAACATAAAATGTTAGTAAGGGCTAACAATGTAAGTTGCTTAGAGCAGTGTGTGGCACATCAGAAGGGCTGATTGGGTATGTGCTGTGTGTATGTGCTAAGTCGCTTCAGCCGTGTCCAACTCTTTGCGACCCCATGCGCTATAGCCTGCCAGGCTCTTCTGTCCACGGGATTTTCCAGGCAAGAATACTGGAGCGGGTTGCGGTTTCTTTCTCTAGGGGATCTTCCTGACCCAGGGATTGAACCTGCATCTCTTAGGTCTCCTACATTGGCAAGCAGGTTCTTTACCACTAGTGTCACCTGGGAAGCCACTATATATACTTATATAATTTATTTTCCCCTTAAAGAAGCACAACATGTTAGCAGGGGGCTAGTTTGGGTATTGAGGGCAGGGAGTCCATGTGGAAGGTGAGACTTCCTTTTTATTCTATACAACTTTAGGAAAAAAGTTCAACATTTTTATCAAAGGATTTTATACTTTTATTTCTAAATCAGTTAAATACACGCATCCACACACACACACATATCCCAGAGGAGGATGCTCTTTCTGTCTGGAGTGAAGTGGCAGCTGGAAGGTTAATTGAACAGGTTATAGTGAAGCTGGACCTTAAAGGATCATCCAGGCAAAGAAATGGGTTAGGGGATGGTTTATTGGGTGGAAAAACTGGCAGGTGCAAATGTCCTGAGGCCTGAAAGTTCATAGGGAGCAGTGCAAGGTCAGGGCTCAGTCACAGAGGAGCTGGAGGGGTAAGGATTCTCAGAAGTGCTTGTGGATAGGGCCCAGGCCTCATGTCCTCAAATTCACCCATGTTCTCAGATGAGGGAGAACAGATGATATGTTTTTGAATAGATATCAATACACAATATCCCCATTTCCCAGATCTAAAAACTGAGGCACAGAGGCGTGAAGTGATTTTCCCAAGATCACCCATCAAATCAGAAGTACAGAGTTCTTCTTGACTTCTGGTGTCATCTTTTTCTACTATGTAGCACATGCTTGATCAGTCCCACCAGATAGCATCTCGGTGTAAGCTTTGGGAAAGGAAGGTTTGGAGGGCGGATTACTTGTTAATTTCTTGTAGTCTGTCTCCTCACTCAGCCATTAGCTCTAGTAAGGCAGAAGGTGTGACTGTTTTGTGGGCTAATGCATGCCCCAGGGCTCAAGACAATGTCAAGTGCATGGTAGGCACATGGTAAATGTTTGTTGAATGCATGAATAAATAAGGTCACCTAGAAAGTCAGGGACAACCACAACAGGAATCCAGGGCTCTGCACCCCTAGGCTGTGCTCTGTCCACTGCACAAGAAAACCTAGATTCCAGAGCAAGGCTGTTGCTGTGCTGTTGTTCATTCATTCAGTCACTCAGTCTTGTCCAACTCTTTGCGACCCCATGGTGGCAAGCACGTCAGGCTCCCCTGCCCTTCGCCATCTCCCAGAACTTGTTCAGACTCATGTCCATTGAGTCAGTGATGCCATCCAACCATCTCATCCTCTGCTGTCCCTTTCTCCTCCTGCCTTCAATCTTTTGCAGCATCAGGGTCTTTTCCAGTGAGTCAGTTCTTTGCATCTGGTGGCCAAAGTATTGGAGCTTCAACTTCAGCATCAGTTGGCAAATGCCATGGAAGAGGAGGCTGGTAAGCTACAATTCATAGGGTCACAAAGAGCCGGACATGACTGAACTGACACACGCACACACACACAATCTAACCCTAGTTTATTCCTCGAGCATTTTCTAAGGAGAAGCAAACACAGAAACCTCCCGTCTGCAGCCACTGAATGGAAGAACTACCCGCCGCCCCCCACCTTCATGTGGCCTTGGGAAGCCACTGTTCCCACCACACCACCCACCCCTGCTTGGGGACTTCCTAGCCAGGGCCCTCCCACCTGACCTTCGGGTATTTTTACCTTCAGCTGTGCCTACTCCAGCACGAGCTCTCCTACACCTAGTCATTTCTGTGCTGATGCCATGTCAGGTGCGGACAGATGAACACTCCAGGGTGGTTATCACGTACTCAATTTGCTCTCCAACCCTCAGGGACTATAGTTTGGTCCCAGAGAGAGCATTTCCACATTACCACCCTCCCCACCAAAGAAATACCAGATTTGAATTAAGCATGGCACTGTGGCTGCCAAGGTTTTAACTCATGTGACAGCTAAACAAGAAGGGGGGGAAAAAAGAACCTAATAAAGAGCTTACTTTGCACAACTAAAAAAAGAATGACACCAAACCATTTAAACATGATTTATGTACATTTATGGCTTTATACAATAATAGCAAAGATTGTCCTTGTGTCTGAGATGTGTATAAGAGACAGCTGCTGTCCCTTTCTCCTCCTGCCTTCAATCTTTTGCAGCATCAGGGTCTTTTCCAGTGAGTCAGTTCTTTGCATCTGGTGGCCAAAGTATTGGAGCTTCAACTTCAGCATCAGTCCTTCCAATGAATATTCAGGACTGATTTTCCTTTGGGATGGACTGGTTGGATCTCCTTGCAGTCCAAGGGACTCTCAAGCGTTTTCTCTGGCACCACTGTTTGAAGGCATCAGTTCTTCTTTAAGGTCCAACGCTCACATCCATACACGAGTACTGGAAAAACCATGGCTTGGACTATATGTACCTTTGTCGGCAAAGTACTGTCTCTGCTTTTTAATATGCTATGTAGGTTTGTCATAGTTTTTCTTCCAAAGAGCAAGGGTCTTTTAATTTCATGACTGCAGTCACTGTTTGCAGTGATTCTGGAGACCAAGAAAATAAAATCTGTCGCTGTTTCCATTGTTTTCCCCCTCTATTTGCTATGAAGTGATGGAACTGGATGCTATGATCTTCACTTAGCATTGCTGTTTGTTCGGTTGTTCACAGTATCAATGCTCCCATCCTGGCAGCAGGTGCTCCAAAGATGAATGCATTTAGTGCTGCTGGAACACTCTGTCTCCAAGCCTTTGCATGCACTGTTCCTTTTGTCTGAATGTCCTTCAGCCCCTGGGCATTGAGTCCCACCTGCTCACACTTCACGGCTCAGCTCTCCTGGCCTGCCTTGCTTCTCAGAATCTCTCTGGACTGGAGGCTTTTTCCTCTGGGTGCCCCCTGAGAGGCCTTGTGCCCTAAAGTGCAGGCCCTCCTGCTGGCTCCCATCTGCTATCTCCCACCACAGCAGGACACTTGCCTTTGCTCTCTGTGGCCCTTGCGTGTCTCTCTCCCGCTTCAATTCCCCTTAGACTGGTGGTCTAGGCCCCTTGCTCCCCCAGGAGGTGATCAGCCCCATTCTTCAGAAAAAGGGAACTGAGCCTCAAAGAAGGTTCAATTCCTAGCTCTGCCACTCCCGACCTCTGTGGCCTGGGGCAAGTGACCTTGTGTCTGAGCCTCAGTGCCCTCATCTGTGCAATGGGGATGCTAATGACACCCACCTGACAGGTTGTGTGGTGGTCAGTGGGCTGACCTGTAGAAGCTGTCTGAAGGCGGCTTCTCCTAGGGGCTGAGTGTGAGCTGTTACCACGGTTTTTATGTTTGTTGCTGCAGTTATCAATTCTCCCAAGACCCGCTGCAAATACAGAAGTGAGGTTTCCTGGTTGGACGGGTCACCTGGCGCTGAAATCCCGCGAGTCTGCCCTCACCAATCTCCCTCCCACTTTGGAGGCTGGCTCAGCAGCCAGATTTTAAGAATGGAGGTGTGCTAGGGTTTCTTCAGGGGAGTTGGCGATGCCCCTCTATCCTCCGGGGGTGGCTCTGTAGGCAGGGCCAGCGAATGCCCAGTGATGTTGAAACGACAGTATTCTATTTGCTGTGAGGGCCCTTGATGCTGGGACTTGCTTCTGTGCTGCCTCCCTGCATCTCACTGGTCAGATATGGCCCTGTCACCGAGCAGGGCTGCCTGACTCCCTTGAGTTCCTATGCTCAAGGCCTTTCTGCTCCCTCCAGAAGCTTTCTCTCTACTTTCCAGGTGGAATCCCTGTCTGGGGAAAGCACATCTCAAGTCACAGCAAGAGATGGCAGAGAGGACCCGGCCTGGGACCCTGGGGAGCCTCTCAACCTGCATCCCGCCCCAGCTTGCTGTGTGACCTTGAGTGCAATGCCCTGCCTCTCTGAGCTTCAGTTTCCTTACCTAGGGAATAAAGAGTTTGGACTCTCACTCTAAGAAACTCTGAAAACTCTTTTTCTCTTAACCAGGAAAAGAAAACTAAGTCTTTTACTCAGAGTTGTTGCTGCTGTTTTTGTGTGTGTGGAATGCTACTCTCCTCCTTTGCTCAGGAAGGGCTCACGTCAGGTATGCCTTCTTCCTCCAGGAACCCTTCCCTGACTACTCTTCCTGGATAGGTTAGGGCCCCTCCTCTGGACCCTCAAAACCTTAGACATCCCTCTATCAAGATGCCATCTCTTTGTGGTACAACAGTTTCTGTGCCTCCCGCATCCCTCCCCCCCGACCCCCACACCATTTGGGAGCATCCAGAGGGAGGTGTGGTGTGTCCTGCATCTTGGAACTTCCATCCTTAATAGAGAGCCTGGTCCGAGAGGGCCTCACTCAGTATTAGTTGAAGCGCCCTAACATGAGACTAGGGGAGCGGATTTCTGGACTTTCTGGTTAGGGCAGTTTCCTGGGGGCAAGGGGAGGGGCAGGGCATGGGAGTCCTGCTTTCAGGGACTGTGAGTGTGACCCCTCCTGAAGCATCTTTGAAAGACAGAGCTGGGCAGGTGTCCAGGAGAAGAGAGGTGAGACCCTCCCCCTCTGAGGGTAGTGAGATTTTAACTTGCTTTTCCAGGCTTGACTTTGTTCGTGGGCCTTGCCAGAGCCCTTGGTTTCCCTGAGCGAAGCCCACTCCGTCCCTCCAAGCGCGGGCCGGCCAGGCTGGGGCAGCTGGCGCGTCCTCTCTGATCCTCCCTTTCATTTCGGGCCTCTCTGAACACCCGGCCCTGTGCCCTTGGTCCTCTGCGCTCAAAGCTTCACAGACGCAGCTCAGCGGGAAGCGAGAGTCGCTCTGACCCCTCTAGTCTCTTAAACTCTTGTAAAGGAGAAATACCCTGACGAGAGAGTCTTCTGTCAGATTTACATTTTTTTTTAATGCCAACTACCGCTCCACGGGTTTCAAAATGGGAACGCCGGGCTCCACGGTGAGGATCAAGGCACAGGCAGAGAGCCAGTGGCTGACTTCCTTCCTTACTCCCTGCTCTGGGCTCAGGGCCAGTGCCTTCCCCAGCTGCCCAGGAAGAGCAGCCACCAGGCCACTCCGGCCAGGCTCCCTGTCCCCGTCCCCACCCGCCCTGGCTCCTTGTGGTCCTCCTCACCTCACACCAAGCACATTCCTGCCTCTGGATTGCAGGGTGCCCTGCCTCCTGGTGAACATCTTCCTCCTCTCCTGGCTCCTCACCTGAGTCTCTGCCCTTGGAGGAGCCCCCCCTGGACCAGGAGGGAGATTATCCTTCTGCTCCACCCTTCAAGGCCACCTCTGGCACCTGGTGTCAGGAAATACAGAGGTTTGAGCCTCAGTCATTCAATTGTGTCTGACTCTGTGTGACTGCATGGACTACAGCCCGCCAGACTTCTCTGGCCACGGGATGATCCCAGCAAGAATACTGGAGTGGGTTGCTATTTCCTCCTCCAGGAGATCTTTCCAACCCAGGGACTGAACTCATGTCTCCTGCATTGGCAGGCGGATTTTTTTTTTTACCACTGAGCCACCTGGGAAGCCCCAGAGCGTGAGATCTGGGTGTAAAGCTTAACTGTCTAGCCACTGGCTTTGGCAAACTGGCAACTCACTAACCATCCCCAGGCCTCAGGTTCCCCATCTGAAAAGTGGGTATGAGAGCACGCATCTCTGGCCTGGAGGACAGAGTGGTTAATGTGTTTGAGTTGCCCAGTATTGAGCCCCAGTGTAGCTCTGCTCCAAGCCTGGCCCCAGGACCAGCACCATCTCTACACTGTTTATTACAGTGGGATTTTGACAAAAACGTGAGCTGCACTAATTTCTGTTGCAGAATGGGGGAATCGAGGGGTACTGGGGAAATGAGAATTGAACACATTTTCAATAGGTTTCCTGTATTTTTCTACATTTGCTTCTTTCTGCCCCCCTCATCTCTACAAGGATGGTGTTTAAAAAGTTAATGCACATTTAAGTTTATTACAGAAATTAAGACTAAGAATTAAACACTGGTTCAGCAACTTGGTGTTACCGTGACATCTTAACTTATTTCACAAAAGTATCTTTGACAGACTAGAGGATGAATTGATTGCAAATGAAAAGTGGTCCTTTCACACTGAGAATTTGAGAAGCCTTGTCTTGGCACAGAAGTCTCAAGAGACAGTGGCTATTTTCATCCTTCCATCCATCCATCCATTATGAGTTAGGATCCCAACATGATGCTCCAAGGAGTTAAATTGACTCCTGGCTGTGACTCCTCATTTATTGAGTCTCTTGGGGCAGAGGAGGAAGGTGGGCACGTCCCTCCATTTCCTCCAGGGGATGGGCAGAAGTAAGTTTGCTTAACAAGTTTCAAGTAATTGACCCACTTTACATTATCTTTAGGGTGAGTAGGGTAGACCAGGAGAGGCTCTGCCCCCAGTTCCCACCACTTGTCCTCACTTGGCACTGCCTTCTTTTTTGATGGAATAAACTCTGGGCAGAATTTACTTTGTCCTTCATCTTTCCCAAAGTCAGAGTCAGAGTTTGCCGCCCCCCCCCCCCCTCGCCTCCCATTTTCTTTTATTATGGAAACTGGGAAAATGACAAGTAATTGTTTGAAGATGTTAGAAAGATTGCATTTTGTTTTGCAACTATCAGCTTAAAAATAATGTTTAAGAGATTATGAATGGGTGATTAACTATTTTTTCCATTACTTCCCTCTCAAAATAAAAACGGTAACGATTGTGATATGCACAGTAAACTGGAGGCCTCGCTATCTAAATCCAGGGGAGAAAACAAGAAGCCAGTGTCCCTTTTGGGGGTCACACCTTGGAGAGGCTGGGGCAGGCAAGGTGGTGAACAAATATGAAACAAATATCGTCTCCATGTGCTAATTTCTCTCCATCCCCCCATCCCCCCACTCCTTATATCAACAGCAGTTATGGGGACTGTAGTCAAATTCACTATTTACTGCCTTTCCTGAGTCAGTTAGTTTTGGGTGAAAATAGTTTTTGATGCGGCTCCATTGCGCCATTTCAGCGGGTGTTTATCATTTAAAAGGAGCAATTTTAATACCTACATTTGCCTTACAGTATGAGCCATAAATGTGATTTAGGCTTCCCTTTATAATAGACTCTTACAAGAGATTGCCCAGGCTCCAGAAGAACCATTCCTCCAAGTGGTGGCCGTGAAAGTGAACAGGCTTTTGCTTCTTTTACAGAAGTTTTCCTTTTTAAATACCTTTGGAAATTATTGAACGAGAGCTGGATAAATGAGCTGATTTGTGCACCTCCCTCTCAGGGAATCTGGAGCTCCTGGCGATGTCTTGGGGAGGGATGGTTCTCCCACTGCAGGCAATAAGGCCCAGGAGGTGTGGTGATGATGCTGTATTGATGTCCAGGGGCTGTTCCTCCTCCCTTCTGCATCCTGCTTCTCTGGCCTGCAGCTTCCTCATCTGTAAGAGTGAAGGCGGTGACAATAATAGGGATCCCTCTATCAGTGCTGCTCAGAGTGAGCTTTGCAGGCAGGCGGCCTGGAACTTACTAGAAAGGCAGTTTCCCTGACTCTGCCCAGACTGGCTGTTATCAGAATCTGAAGGGAGGTCCAGCAACCAATTTTACCAGCCCTCCAGGTGATTCCAGTGTACGCTAAAATTTGAGACCAGAGCCTGGAGCCTGTGAAACATCAGAGCAAGCCACTGAAAGAGTTCAGGAGTTCCTTTAGCCGAAAGGTTTCCTTACCCTGCGAAGTTGTAGGCCCAAGGCATGCTTAGGACCCAAGTTAGCTTATGACAAAAATTGGCCAGTGTTGGACACCACAAAGAAAGTTTGGATGTTGATAAACTGGTGTGTGTGTCCGAAATGACAAGGATGATGGTGAAAAATCTGGAAGATGAGACTTTGTCCTATTTGTTTGGAATTACCCAATAAATACCACTGGTCCCCAGGGCCCTCTCCCACACTACCCTGCTGTGCGCTTGGGTATTGACACGTTTTACTCAGAGAATACAAGGAACCATGCAGGAGAGGCAGAGACAAGGGGACTGTCTTCCAGTTACTGGAGGTCTGGACCACTGATAAAAAAGTTGATGTCTATGCAGCTTCAGAGATGCTCCTGGAGAAAAGAGATGAGAAGAAGGCGTGTTCTACATCCCTGGAGATGTGTAGACAGAAGTGGCTGACCGTGGTCCTGCTTCCCATCAAGCGTGCTCCTACTTTTTGTTCCATCCACAGCTGACCTTCTGTGGCCGCTCTTCCCCAGGGTGGGAAGGCCGTAACCTCATGAATGAGGAAAGCCCTCCTGCCTGGATATGCCACTTCCTGCTGAGAAATGCCTCCATTCGGGGGAAAAATGGGATTAATTTTTAGCGGAAGCAGCAGTAGCTGAACGTGCAGGTTTCAAATTGTTGACTACGGTATTAAGTAACAAGCAGACTCCTGTCCAATGGATGTTATTAAAATTAACTGTTTTAGCACTACATTTAGAATCAAAACCAATCTGTCACTCCCAAATTGGTTTCTTTCAGCTGCTATTTGTGGTTAAAATGAACAGTTTTAACAATTGCATCTCCAGTGCAAATCATAAACTTGATTTACAGGAAAACACTTAATTTACTGCATTTGACTGTGCACCAGAGCTGCCAATTATCTGACTGTAAATTTCCCTGCTTGGTTATTTGCTTCTTAAGCAGCAGGCTTGGTCCTGTTGCCTAACTTGCAGTTGAGCCCAAGGCCCTACCTGGGGTTTTAGCCTCCAATTTAGGGTTTTGTCTGTAAAGAGTTGGGTGCTCAGAAGTAGATGGGGATCTATACGGAGCTGGAGCTCTGAGGGCCCTCTGTTCTGTGCTGATTTGTGTTGTAAAATATTGAGTGGAATAGCATGCTATTTAACCCAATCTGGGTGAGCCATGATGGAGGGAAAAATCAGTGTGTTTGAGCAGGAAAGCCCTTGGAGAAAACAATAAATGATTCATTCATTCACTTGCTCATCAAAGAGTTGATTAAACAGCCATTTTCTATTGCAAGGAGCTATAGGCTGTGCTGCGATGGATGCATACTCTGTGGTCCCTGCCCTCAGTGAGTTTACAGTCTAATAGGAAAGACATGTGCTGGCCCTCATCACTTCGTGATACAGTAAATCATCTCTTACATGGTTGGCTGTTAAGGAGCTGAAGCACTGGGCCGCTGAGAGCCAATAGCTCTGCTCACTGGTACCAGCGCCAGGGCGGGAAGATGAGATGCTGAAGCTTTGTACAAGTTCTATTTGAACTGGGTCTTGATGGGTCGGTAGGAATTTTTCAGGTAGAGAAGGAGAGCAACGAGCATTCCAGGCAGAGGGAGCGGCGTTAGCCAGGGAGGAGCAGGGTATTTTTTTTCAGTGAGGGGTGCCTTGTCTGGTCCAGCAGGAGGGGAGAGACCACAGATGTGGGTGGGAGACGAGACTGCTTGGAGGTCTTGCCTCCAAGGAGGAGGAGGAGGAAGAGGAGGAGGAGGAGGAGGAGCAGGAGGAGGAGGAGGAGCATTGTCTGTTTAAAGGAGTTTAGATTCTGCCCGGTTTGCAGTTGAACTCCTCTTCTAGCTAAGCAAATGCAAGTCCACGGCTCTGAAATGGCCCTTGTCAGTCAGGAGGGGCTGTGAATGCCAAGTTACAGTATGGAGGAGGGTTCCTGGTATTTTGAGAAGTCAGGAAGCATATGCAAACCACATGCAAATGAGATGCGAGCCAGCACCTGCTCTGCATTGCGCTGTCAGCCGGCTCTGCAGCAGGGAGGGTCCTGTGCGTTTCAGCCAAGGTGAACAAAAGTAGCCGAGCTACAGGACTCAGCCTGAGGCTCCATAAAAAAACAGAGTTGCCCCAAGCCTTTCCCTCCAGGAGCCCTTCTGTAGAAGGCAGTGTCTCACATGGAGAGCGAAGGCCCAGAGTTTAGGCCCTAAGCGTGCAGGACGAAGGCCCCACAATTGCCACCCAGAGGGAGCACTGCTGCTGCTAAGTCGCTTCAGTCGAGTCCGACTCTGTGCGACCCCATAGACGGCAGCCCACCAGGCTCCCCCGTCCCTGGGATTCTCCAGGCAAGAACACTGGAGTGGGTTGCCATTTCCTTCTCCAATGCAGGAAAGTGAAAAGTGAAAGTGAAGTTGCTCAGTCGTGTCTGACTCTTCACGACCCCATGGACTGCAGCCCACCAGGCTCCTCTGTCCATGGGATTTTCCAGGCAAGAGTACTGGAGTGGGTGCCATTGCCTTCTCCAAGAGGGAGCACAGGACTCAGGATTTCCCGGATGTGGTTTCCACTTGGGCCAGGAGATGGGCTGGGAGGCTGGCCTGGGAGGCCGGGTTCTCATCCTCTCCGCACGCCCTGCTCTTTTGCACTCCGTGTCCCCCTCAGGAAGGGATCAGTGAGATCTACCGTGAGTGAGTCAGGGGTCTGTGCTTTTCTGCTGATTGTCCGGCTCTGAGGCCACTGTGAGCCCCGCGGGGTGGGGCTGATCCCTGAGACGGTGATGATATTTCAGGCTGTTTCTCCTCACAAGGGCCTTGAGGAGGGGGTAGCCTGCTCCACAGGGCCCTCCTATGCCCCTGAGCTGTGCTGGAGGGCTGCTGGGGGCTTGGGTGCTCAGGACCACTGAGGAAACCTGAGAGGAGTTTTTGATCTCAGTCTCTCTCTTTCCTCAGGGATTCTAGCAAGAAACAAGATGGCAAGGACTCTTTGCCCACGCCACTCCCCTGCCCCCTCCACATGACAAAGGGATGGGGTGGCGAGCAGCACCTGGACCCTGGAAGCTTCCAGGGCTGACTCTTCCTAATCTGCTGTGTTGTTGTTGTTAAGCCACTCAGTTATGTCCAACTCTGTGACCCCATGGACTGTAGCACGTCAGGCTTCCCTGTCCATCACCATCTTCCGGAGCTTGCTCACACTCATGTCCACTGAGTCAGTGATGCCATCCAACCATCTCGTCCTCTGTCGCCCCCTTCTCCTCCTGCTTTCAATCTTTCCCAGCATCAGGGTCTTTTCTGATGGGTTTCTGTGTACCTCCGAACCAAACTAGATCTTTCGCATAAGAAATTTCCCTATTGAGAGTCAGCCTGTCTTGATCTGAGCCCCTTTGGGGCAGGGGCTGCTGGACAAACATTTTGGAGAGCTGGGGGTGGCATGGATGTCCAGGTCTTCAGAAGAGACTGCCCCCTCAGGTCCTGGCACCCCATGGAGAGAGGTTTGCTGCATCTGTGGGTCCTGGGGTGGGGTGTGGGGGCCCTCAGCCGGCTGGGGCATGTCGGGACATCCTGCCTCGTCTTCCCCTTTCTCCTGTTCTCTCTCCTTGTCTCTCCTTCCTCCTCTCTGTTTACCTCCCTTGCATGCCTGACCTGACCTCCGGTCTGGTTCTTTCTGTGCACTTTCTCACGGTCTTTTGGTCCAACTTCCTCCCACCTGCTCTCCCTGCCTCTCTCTCCCTGGGGACCCCTGCCTCCACCTCCCTCTCCTTGCCTGGCTCCTGGAAGCCAGCTCCCTCTCCCCTTCTCCACCTCTACACCTCCTCTACACCTCCTGTCCTCTCCCAACTACATCCACCCCCACCTCCCCCCGTTCAGCTCCCAGGTCCTGGGCACTTTAGGGCAAACTGGGGGAAGGTCTCAGATGAGGGTGGGAGGGGCAAGAAAGGAGAAGACAGAGAACCACCGGCCTTCAGCAGGTGGCACTGTTGGGTGACTTTTGCTCGTGAAACCTTTCAGGACAGAAAAAAAACGCACTGGAATCTATTGGCATTTGAGAGTTCTTCTCTCTCTCTCGTTTTTTTTTTTAAATAAAAATAATGACTCTCATTTCCCGGGCATCATTAAACAAGGTGCAGTGTTTGTGTGTGTGCGTGTGTGTGTATATGAATGCAGATGTCTGCACATGAGCCTGTAGGGCTGGAGTGTAAGCGGCATGTGAGCACATGGCCCGCGTGTCCCTGTCCATGTGCACGTGTGTGGTAGAGGTGTGCGTGTGGGAGTGTTTGTGTGCAGCTCTTTGAACGTGGGTTTTCACTGCCTCATTCTGTGCCAGTGTTAGTGGTGTCTATATATGTGTAGCTGTCAATGTTGGGCCCATGGATCTGTGCCTGTGTGTGTATGCGTGTAGCTGCGAGTGTGTGAGTGTGTAGGTGCTTGGGTGGGATTGTGTGGGGATCGCAGGTGATGTATTTGTGTTCTTACACATGCCCTCTGGTGGCAGTTTAGCATAGTGGATAAGAGGGAGCCATGGACTCAGGCCCCCGGATTTAAATTCTGGCTTCACATTTGTAGCTGTGTGATTTTGACTCAGTCACTTAATATCGCTGAGCCTCAGATTCTTCATCTGAAAGATGAGCTAATAATAATACGCTCTCTCTGGACGACTGTGAAGATGGCGTAGGATCATCCCTTGGGTAGGGCCTGGCGGGGCGCCGTCACAGGCTCAGAGCCATGACGTGACACTGTGAGGGTCAGCAGGCCATGGCCTCCAGCTCTGGCTCCACTGGTTGGCCAGGCTGGACTTGCGGGACCAGAGGCTTGAAATGTTGCTCTCTCCAGGAGCTTCGAGGCCCAGGGTGGGGCAGGGGCCTCCCACAGTTCCCTGAGTCTAGGACGGAACCAGGGCTGGAAGGACCCCCATGGTGGAGACCCAAGAACTGGAGGGGACTTTGGGGGCCATGACTTCAGCTCCTCATGTGAGGAGGGGAGAGAGCAGCCCAGGGGCCAGGGCCTAGTCAGGGCCAGGCCAGTGTCAGAGGACACTAAGTCAGGCGGATTCCCAGCCTGGGGCCTGAGGCGAGCGGCTCCGCTCCTTGTAACCTTAGCTCCTTCCTCTTGCTCTTTCCTCTTTTTCCTCATCTCTTGTAGGACTTTCTTATAGCTGGACGTGAAGACGGGGAGACATCTGTTCTGGGTGTCTACTGAGGTGTAACAGTCATCCTCAAACTTAGTGTCTGGGAAAAATTTGTTATCATTGTGCCCAATTTCATGGGTTGATGGGGCTCAGCTGGGGTTTCCTGGCGTGGCCTGACTGGAGCGCGCCTGAGAAATGCCCACGTGCCTCCCTCCTGTGCTCAGCTCCTCAGCGGCCCTGGCTTCTCACTCTGGGCAGCGTTCCCTCCTCCTGACCCCTCCACATGACTTGGGCCTCTCCCAGCAGGGTGGACTCAGGGTAGTTGCACTTTTTACATGGAGGCTGGCTCCAGGGTACAGAAAACAGAGGTAACTGGGCTAGTTAATGGCTGTGCCTTGTACCAACCATGCCATTTTCTATATTCTACTGGACAAAGTGGGCTTTCTTGGTGGCTCAGTGGTAAAGAATCTACCTGCCAATGCAGGAGACACAAGTGTGGTCCCTCGGCCAGGAAGATCCCCTGGAGAAGGCAGTGGCAAGCCACTCCAGTATTCTTGCCTGGGAAATCCCATGGGCAGAGGATCCTGGTGGCCTGCAATAGATGGGGTCACAAAAGAAGTCGGACACAACTTAGCAACTAAACAACAGCAATTGAATAAAGCAACTGTGGGCCCACCCAAATTCAAGAGGGCAGAGAAACAGAAGCCACTTCTTTACGGAAGAGAGCAAAGTGGTATTGCCAGGGAGCCAGGGGGCAGGCGATGGTGGCGTGGGCATCTTTGCAAATGCAACCCCCTGCAGCTCCCTCGTGATGCTGTAGGAGGACGACCTCCAGAGCATTCCTCCCTGTCACTGCACCAGCCCTCTGGCGGCAGGGCTCTCCTTTCTCCCTGTGTGATGTCGGGCAGCTCGCTTCACTCCCCAGCATCTCACTGCACATTTGTGAAGTAGGAGATGGTACTAGAGCCCATCCCAGCCAGCTTGCAGCACACCGCCTGGCACACAGCAAGGCCTCAGAGGCATCCTGGTTACTGACTTCATCCTTGCCTGCCCTTCAGCTGAGGCAATGGAGGCTCAGGGAAGTTAAAGGGTTGCCCAGAACTGCACAGCTTGGAAATGCCCGAGCTGGGCCTGGAATGCCAGTGTTCTCCCTCTAAACTCCATGCTGTTCTCCCGAGGCTTTGTGCTACTGAGAGAGAGCTCAGAGGGGCTGGGAAGTGGGAAAAAAGTGGAAGACTAGGAGCTGAGGGAGTCACTGTCTTGTCTCAAGTTCTAGATCACGTCAATGTCCAGACTCACAGGCTGTCTCCTGATTCATCGTTGACTCTTCTGTCCCAAGGCCCCCATTTTGATTTTGGCCCCTACTCCTGGGAGCAGTGGTGGGACCAGCTCCTGACTCCTCCCAATGGGGAGTCATTTCACAGCTTCCCCAACTCCCCTCCCACCCAGGCACCCGGGTCCTCCCAGCTGCCCAGGGGGAAACTGAGGCCCGGAGAGGTCACGCGGCTCCCCCAAGTGCCCCAGGGCTGGCGGTGCTGCAGCTCGGATCCCCCTGGGCATTTTCCTGCTGCCCCTGCTGTCTCACCTCCCTCCAGCAGGCCTGCACGAGCCTCCCGACCTGCATCCTGAGATGACGGTCCCCTTACGTTCCCGGCTCTCCAAGCCCTGCCGTGTTTCCCGACTGCTCCTTGTAACCTTAGCTCCTTCCTCTTGCTCTTTCCTCTTCTTCCTCATCTCTTGTAGGACTTTCTTATAGCTGGACGTGAAGACGGGGAGACATCTGTTCTGGGTGTCTACTGAGGTGTAACAGTCATCCTCAAACTTAGTGTCTGGGAAAAATTTGTTATCATTGTGCCCAATTTCATGGGTTGATGGGGCTCAGCTGGGGTTTCCTGGCGTGGCCTGACTGGAGCGCGCCTGAGAAATGCCCACGTGCCTCCCTCCTGTGCTCAGCTCCTCAGCGGCCCTGGCTTCTCACTCTGGGCAGCGTTCCCTCCTCCTGACCCCTCCACATGACTTGGGCCTCTCCCAGCAGGGTGGACTCAGGGTAGTTGCACTTTTTACATGGAGGCTGGCTCCAGGGTACAGAAAACAGAGGTAACTGGGCTAGTTAATGGCTGTGCCTTGTACCAACCATGCCATTTTCTATATTCTACTGGACAAAGTGGGCTTTCTTGGTGGCTCAGTGGTAAAGAATCTACCTGCCAATGCAGGAGACACAAGTGTGGTCCCTCGGCCAGGAAGATCCCCTGGAGAAGGCAGTGGCAAGCCACTCCAGTATTCTTGCCTGGGAAATCCCATGGGCAGAGGATCCTGGTGGCCTGCAATAGATGGGGTCACAAAAGAAGTCGGACACAACTTAGCAACTAAACAACAGCAATTGAATAAAGCAACTGTGGGCCCACCCAAATTCAAGAGGGCAGAGAAACAGAAGCCACTTCTTTACGGAAGAGAGCAAAGTGGTATTGCCAGGGAGCCAGGGGGCAGGCGATGGTGGCGTGGGCATCTTTGCAAATGCAACCCCCTGCAGCTCCCTCGTGATGCTGTAGGAGGACGACCTCCAGAGCATTCCTCCCTGTCACTGCACCAGCCCTCTGGCGGCAGGGCTCTCCTTTCTCCCTGTGTGATGTCGGGCAGCTCGCTTCACTCCCCAGCATCTCACTGCACATTTGTGAAGTAGGAGATGGTACTAGAGCCCATCCCAGCCAGCTTGCAGCACACCGCCTGGCACACAGCAAGGCCTCAGAGGCATCCTGGTTACTGACTTCATCCTTGCCTGCCCTTCAGCTGAGGCAATGGAGGCTCAGGGAAGTTAAAGGGTTGCCCAGAACTGCACAGCTTGGAAATGCCCGAGCTGGGCCTGGAATGCCAGTGTTCTCCCTCTAAACTCCATGCTGTTCTCCCGAGGCTTTGTGCTACTGAGAGAGAGCTCAGAGGGGCTGGGAAGTGGGAAAAAAGTGGAAGACTAGGAGCTGAGGGAGTCACTGTCTTGTCTCAAGTTCTAGATCACGTCAATGTCCAGACTCACAGGCTGTCTCCTGATTCATCGTTGACTCTTCTGTCCCAAGGCCCCCATTTTGATTTTGGCCCCTACTCCTGGGAGCAGTGGTGGGACCAGCTCCTGACTCCTCCCAATGGGGAGTCATTTCACAGCTTCCCCAACTCCCCTCCCACCCAGGCACCCGGGTCCTCCCAGCTGCCCAGGGGGAAACTGAGGCCCGGAGAGGTCACGCGGCTCCCCCAAGTGCCCCAGGGCTGGCGGTGCTGCAGCTCGGATCCCCCTGGGCATTTTCCTGCTGCCCCTGCTGTCTCACCTCCCTCCAGCAGGCCTGCACGAGCCTCCCGACCTGCATCCTGAGATGACGGTCCCCTTAGGTTCCCGGCTCTCCAAGCCCTGCCGTGTTTCCCGACTGTGCTTGCTGGAGCTCTGTTCCCACGAGAAGCTCCCTGATGAAGTGTCTGTGGTCAGATGATCTGGGAGACGTGGCTCCCCTCATCCCTGCCTTCTCAGGGACCTACCCTGTGTGTCTCAGTGAACGGCCCGGAGGAGCCTCAGAAAAGAAATGGTTCACTTTGTCTTAAGCCAGAGTTTTGCCAAATTTAATCGGAGCCCCGCCCCTCCTGCCTCCACACACATGCCTTCTTTTGTTTCACGAAGTCACTTTTTAACACCTGTTTTCAGAATACTTTTTAAGGAATGTGGCCCAAGCAATAAAGCCAAATGTCTAGCTTTGGTGTTCAAAGGAAGAGTGGCATAGCAGTCTTCAATCCCATTTTCAGTTTTCTGTCTCAGATTCCAAGGAATCCTTCTCCCTGGCATCCCCTGGTCCACACAGTACCGGTGGCCTCTCCTCTCCCTGTTTGCACTCAGACCTCTCCCTTCATTCCTTCCCCAGCCAGGGGTCACCTGCCTGGGTGGGCTGTGATGGCCGTGTCTCCCTCTCCGGTGGGTTGCATATTACATGAGCTGCTGTGTCATGCACCAGTCTTGAGCCCTGAACTAAACATAAGCTCTTTGCAGACACAGGCCTGCGTCTCAGGCCTCCGTGTCTCCTGACACCCTCCCTGGCCCATCACAGTTCAGTCTTGTGGTTGGGTTGGTGGGCAGTGGGCTCTGGGAAACCTCGGGAGGAAAAGGGATTTTGATATCTTACAGCCGGATGACATGCTGGAGTGGCACCCTGAGGAGACGAGGGACCTGTGACCTACTCTTGGCCTTGGTGTCAGAGTCTCCCTGGGACCCATGACTCACTCTTGGCCTTGGTGTTACAGTCCCAGGCACTCAGGGCAGTAGACGTCCCCGGGCTGAACATCTGCAAGAACTGCACCCCTACTGGTGGAGAAACAGATGACCTCTTTTGGGGTTTTCATCCCTAGGGTTTCCAGGTTGCCAGCTCCCGGGGTCCTTGGAGCCCTAGGGGAGGAAGGAGTTATGCGCCCCAGGGAGTGAGGGTGGGAGAGGAGAGCATCGTGGAGAGGGGTCTGTGCAGCAGGGCCCCGTCCTGACCAGATGATGGGAGGCTGTCGTGCCAAGCCAGTCCCTAGCGGCTCTTGGAGCCACTCTGGGGCCGCCCCCACTCACGTGCTGCAGTTATTTTTAGTGCTGGGATGTGGAGAACATGCTACAGGGAAATAGAGTGGAAAATCTGACACCCAGAGCCCTGCTTTGAGGGAGCACTGCTCCTCCAGCCAGGCATCGTTCACATGTCTGGTTTGCACCCATCACATTTCTCCACGCTGGAGAAGGCAATGGCACCCCACTCCAGTGTTCTTGCCTGGAAAATCCTATGGACGGAGGAGGCTGGTGGGCTGCAGTCCATGGGGTCGCGAAGAGTCGGACAAGAGTGAGCGACTTCACTTTCCCTTTTCACTTCCATGCATTGGAGAAGGAAATGGCAATCCACTCCAGTGTTCTTGCCTGGAGAATCCCAGGGACGGCAGAGCCTAGTGGGCTGCTGTCTATGGGGTCGCACAGAGTCAGACACGACTGAAGTGACTTAGCAACAGCAGCAGCAGCAGCAGCAGCGTTTCTCCATGTGGTCTGACTTCGAATTCTGTAGACTCTCTGAAAGTGGCCCACAGCCTTGTTGGCAGGGTCGGGGGTCCTGGGATTTGGGGGTCCTGGGATTCGGGTCAGGCTCTTCTTCCCTCTGCCTATGATTGGAATGGTGACCTGCATAGAAGTATGGGTCCTACACCAGAAGAGCCCCGCTGTCCTCTCCTGGGGCCCCCCAGCTGCAATGTGGAGAAGGCAGGGTGGGTCTTAGGACTCCCGTTAGGTCGGGGATGAAACTGAGGCCCAGAGAGGATGTTGTGGGGCCCAAGGTTGCACAGAGAGGGAAGAACAGCGCTGGCCCTTAGGGGAGCCTGCAGCTCGGTCCTGGGAGAGTTCACTGCAGCATGTGATATCTAGGACGCCTGGAATCGAAGTTCAAAACGGTGTGGGAGAGGTGCGAGCAAAGAAAAGGCAGACAAACGTTGTTCAGGGGCGGGGACAGCATTCCCTGCTGGGGGCTTGTGTGGTATGTAGATATTTAATTAAACATTACTTCAGGTTTTTTTTTTTTTCCTCTTATTATAAAAACATGCATGCTCTTTGTAGAAAATTTAAAAATACAGATAAGCAAACAGAAGGAAATTAAAAACACCCCTAATCCCAACACAAAGATAAACCCTGTAAATATTTTGGTATTTTGGTGGATAGACAGCCAGGCTTTCCTTTTTTTCTTCTTTAAAACGTTTTCATTTATTTTTAATTACACATAAAATACAGGAATGCATTCTTGTTGGAAACATTCACAAAATACAGACCAAACTAATCCCCTGCCCTCGCTCCCTTTTCCCTTGCAGCAGAGGTAACTGCAGTTACAATGTTGATGTGTATCGCTCCTGATCTTTCCCTAAGTGTACACACACATTTATATCTGTACATAGAGAGATACATGGTTTTATTTTTAGTGTGTTCAGATGGTTTTTTTTTTCTTCAACAAAAATGGTATCACACTGTATATATTGTTCTGCACTTTTATTTTGTCACCTAACTATTAGTCTTGGAGTTTTCTCCATGTCAGAGCTTATAGCTCCAACTCGTTCATTCTAACTGGTCTGTAAAAAATCCTTGGCACAGATACATCAGAGTTTATTTAGCCACCCCCTTGGTGATGCGCTTTTAGATTGCTTCCACGTTTCTTTCTTTCTTTCTTTCATTTTTTTTTGCTATTACAGGGCTGTTTTCCATGCTCCTGAACATGCCTCCTTGGGTGAGAATGTCTTTCTAAGACCAAAGCTGAGAAGAGAGACTGCTGGTCATTCTCTTTTCACACATATTAAGAAAATGGGAGCATCTTGGAGAAACTGCCATCAGAACTTGCCTTCTTCACGTCTCTATGTTAATAAAAAGGCAGCTGTGATAGCATTTCCCAAAGTCTGCTCCGGATGACCCTGACGTCGAGTGAGACACAAGAGGGGTGCCTGGGAGGGAAAAACCATGCAGGTGTACAGCTGAGCTCTTCACTCATGCACATCAGCATGTCAGGAGGCACCCTGAAGTCAGGAGACGAGTTTGTCTTCATTTAACCTGGTGTCTCACATGTGAGGGCTATGGCGCAGGAAATATGGACTGCAGCAGACAGTGGCCCACGTCCCCCTGGCCCTGCCCCCTCAGCGCACAGCTGGTCTTCCTTCTCCCTCTGGCTCCTGCACTTTGTGGCCTGAGGACTTTCTCTTGCTGTAGGAGCCTGCTCGGCTGCCGGGGGCAGTAGGCAGTGCTGAAGAATCAGTGCCCTTGCCTCCTGCCTTGGACAGCTCTCAGTCAATGACTGAAGGGAGTCAGTTGATAAATGCCCCGGCTCCCTCACCCTCTGGACTCGAGGGTGCTCAGGCTACAGTAGTTCCCACACTTGGGCTCAGTAGTTGATAACTCTGGGCTCAGTAGGACAACTGAGGCAACTGTTTTAAGTTGGTCCCAGAGTTTACCTAGAGGAATTAGGCTGCAACTGCCTACCGTGGTGGCTGGTTTGAAAACACCCTTGTTATTACTCTCTTGCTTCGTTTCTCACCTCCTCATTGCCTTACCTTCACCTCCCACACATGTACATGTATCTGCATTCGAGTCCCGGAGAAGGCAATGGCACCCCACTCCAGTACTCTTGCCTGGAAACTCCCATGGATGGAGGAGCCTGGTAGGCTGCAGTCCGTGGCGTAAGTCAGATACGACTGAGCGATTTCACTTTCACTTTTCACTTTCATGCATTGGAGAAGGAAATAGCAGCCCACTCCAGTGTTCTTGCCTGGAGAATCCCAGGGACGGGGGAGCCTGGTGGGCTGCTGTCTATGGGGTCGCACAGAGTCGGACATGACTGAAGCGACTTAGCAGCAGCAGCAGCAGCATTCGAGTCCTGGATCTGCTCCAGGGAGACCCCTAGCTGATCCTGATCAGTTGATTACTTCTTAATGGCATCATGTGAGTGTCCCAAGTATTTCTTCAACCCACCCTGCACTGTGGGGATTAAAGGTTATTTCTAAATTTTTTTTTTTGCTATTATAAACAGTCGCATGATCGTCATCCTTGAAGCTCACTAGCTGTGCACATTCTTTTTTTAAAGAGAGTATTCATGTATTTTTGGCTGTGCTGGGTCTTGCTGCGGTGTGGGCTCCTCTGCTGCTTTGGGAGGGACTCTGTAGCTGCAGCGTGCAGGCTTCTGGTGCGGAGCGTGGGCTCTCGGGTATGCAGGCTTCAGCAGTTTCCACCTATGGGCTCGGTAGTTGAGGTTTCCGGGCTCTAGAGCTCAGTGGTTGTGTCCCACAGGCTTAGTTGCTCTGAGGCGTGTGGGATCCTCCCTGAGCAGGAATTGAACCAGTGTTTCCTGAATTGGCGGGCAGATTCTTTACCACTGAGCCCCAGGAAAGCCCTTGTCTTTCTTAATTACTTTTTAGGGATTGTTCCTGGACATAAAGACATTGGTTCAAAGCCGTGCATCTTTACTAAGGCTTTAGGAGGTAGTGGCATTTGCATCCTCCCCATCTTATCTTGCTCAAATACCATGTAGCAGCCCACAGAGGGCCCACTGGGGCCAGTGTGGGTGTGTCTCTGGAGGTCAGTGAAGGTCTCCTGCCAGGACTGGAAAGGCTGGCTAGAGGAGGAGCCTGGCAGGATCCAGGGAGACAACCACGAATTCACCTGGGAGTTCACAGTATGGGGTCTGGAGCTTGGCGATTAAGGTGCCAAGTTCTTCTTCAAAAGCTTTCTGATCCTGTAAGGCCTAGCTGAATCTCTATATCCTCCAGGAAGCCTTCCTTGGCTTCTCCAGCTCTCTGAACCTCTCCCGGAGGCTGCGCACAATTCGATACTAATCTTATAAGATCCAGGCCTCATCCTGGGGGTAGAGGTTCTGTCTGAGAGTCAGTGTCAGGCACAGGACAGAGTTGCATGCTTGGGGTTTAGTAAATGCTGCAGTAAGAGCCCTGGCTTGGGAACCAGGGATCCGGGACATGAATCCCACCTTTGCTGTTGACCCATGTGGCCTCAGGGCAGAGGCCCTCAGCTGGGCTTGAGTGGGAATGAGGACAACATGGACCCACTGTCTTTCTTCCCAGCCTGTGGTTTTGCCCCCTTTCTAGGGAGTCCCTGTGCCAGGAGCCCCAGGGACTGGGCTGTCTGCATTCTGCATGGGCTGCGAATATCTGGGCGCCTTTCTTTTTATCCTTCCAGGTGCACGTTTCTGGAGACAAATATACCCTCCATTCCCAGCCCCTCGATCTGTCTAAACACAATTTGACATGCGTTGCTATTAGCTTAGCACCTTATCAAATAATGCGGCCTGATAGAGATAAAAGGTTTTACAACCCTTGCTGCCTTTGTTTCTGCCTGCATTCACCCGCCGAGACAGCTAATAATTACCACCAAAGACAAAGAGAAATCTATACGCTCAGCGTCGAGGTTCCCGTGTGCATGTTAAGCAGCAGCTTGAGGGAAAAGAGCAAGGAGAAGATGGCCCCAGTGCAGACTGTGCAGACCAAACAGGGCCTGGCTCCCCACTGGGTGCCAGGGCTGCAGGTGGAAAGAGAGGTGGGCGTGGGTGCCACGGCCCCACTGTGGACAAGTCAAGTCCTGGTTAGGTGGGATGGGGGTGGAGTAAAGGGTGAGGAAGGGGACACAGAGGTAGAGAACACGGCCCCACCCACAGACGCTGGGGATCTGGGACCCGGCCTCTGCTACTGGATTACGCTGTGACCTTGGGTAAATGTCTTGCCCTGTGCGGGCCTCAGCCTCTGTTTCTGTAAATGAGACTCTTTAGGTCTGGTGGGGAGCCTGGAGACCTTGGTCCTCAGACCAGCTGTTGACAGGCAGTGGCTGCTATTCTGGACCTCTGTTTCTCCTTCTGGAAAATGAGGGTCTGATTGGGATGATGGCTATGGGCATTTCAGGACTTGGTCCCAGGCAGGGGACGACACAGCTGGTGTCTCGCTGGGCATCTGTTTCATGGCCAGGCAGAAGTGGCACATTGACTGTGGGGGCTGGAGAAGGAGGGGACATAGGCTTTGAACCCAGAAGCTTTTCCAGGGAGGTAGTCTTCATCCCAGAACCAACAAACACAGAAAGGGAAATGAGAGCTTGGAGTTGGGGGGCTCACTGCAAATGAAAGTAGTCTGAGGTGACTTCCTGGAAGAGGAGGGCATGGGTGTTCTCAAGGGCGATGGAGTGGACCACTGAAGGGGGGTGCCTGCTGCAAGAATAGTGGTAGAGGCTGAGTGTTTATCCGGCCTTTGGGAGTTGACTAGGTTATGGAGCCAGAGCCCTATGAATGGGATTAATATCTTAAAAAAGAGACCCCAGACTTCAGCACTTGTAGGTACCAGTTACTTGCAGTGAACAAGGGTTATCCATGGAGCTCAGGACTGAAGAGACACCTTGATTCTCTTTCCCCCATAGCTGGCCAGGGCTGTGAAGCTGAATGGAACCAGTGCTGTGCTAGTAAATGTCTAACAACAGATCTCTGGGGGTAAAAATACCTTGATGTGTATAATTTTCCAGGTTCCATGGTGCAACTACTCCCACCATGGCTGATTTCAAGCTAACAGTGGAGTTGGGAAGAGCCACACAAAGCCCCTTATGATTGGGTGTGAGCTTGGTCTGGCACCTCACTGATCAGAGCCCCGTTTCAGCCCAGATGAAGTCAGATCGGAGATTCACGGTATGTCAAGCTTCAAGTGGCCAGGGATGGTGAGTAGCACACAGGCCACCTCCCCTCCCACCTTGGCCTACAACAGGCATCGCTAATCAATCATGTCTCTGCACAAACCCCAGGTTCTTGTCATCAGAATGCTCCAGGCAGCGACTACCAATTGATTAGGATTGGTGTAAAATAACAGCTCCTTGCTGTTGATGATCTAGACTGACCGCCTCAATGTATAGATGGGGAAACAGAGGCCCAGATAGGGAGGTCACCTAAAAAGTTCCAGTAAGCTGAAGCTGGAAGCCCAGTGATCCATCTCCCAAGCCTGCACCCTCCTGCTCTCCCACACTCTCGTCTCTCCCTGTAAGAGCAGCAACAAGGGCCAAAAGGAACCTTGTTACTGAAAGAGGTGGCTTTGGGCCTGAACTGTGCAGGTCTCTTCCCTGAAGCTCCTGTCTTGAACGCAGGGATGAATCATGAAATCTCATTACATAAACCCCTTGGCAGCCCATTGCCCTTTAGCTCTGTGCGCTGCCTTGGTGTACGTGTGTAAACGCGGATGAGCATGAGTGAACACGCAGACTTGCATAACTCTGCACACACAGATGGACACGTTTGCATCTCCTACCACTAGTGACAAACTTAGGGCCCTCCCTGGAGAGTGGCAGGCCCCCCAGAGTGCGCTTGTCTGTCTCCCAGATTTATAGGAGGAGCCAGGCACTGAGTCATGATTTATCCCGAGACTGGCTCTGGGCCAGCCCGCTCATGGCTGTGCAGCGTCTGGCTGGCTCTCTCTCTTTTCTTCCCCTTTCTTCTTGGCGTCTTTACATAGGTAGGTACCCTCAGACATCATTCCTCCGTGAAGCCCTTCCTGGTCCCAGATGCCGGCTGTCTCCCTACCTCCTGCTCACCTCCAGCTTCCCACCCATCACCCTGAGCCTGGGACTCTCTGCTTTTGTTCGTGTCTCCCTCCTGGACTGGGAGCTCCTAGGAGGCAGGGCCGTCTGCCACTGTTGAGGGAACCCCAGTGCCCTGTTTCACTCTCTCTTCCCCGTGCCTCTTTCCATCGCTGTCCTCATCTTCCTACGATTGTGTATCCAGGACTGTCAGGGCCGGGAGTAGGCCTGGGGACCTTGTGGTCATTCTTGCTCGTTGTTAGGCGGTGCACGCTCTTGTGGCCGAGTGTGTTTTTTTGGGCCTTGCTCGAAGAGTGGGCTGTGCTCAGTGTCCCTGGCACAGCACTGCCCTTCCTAACTGCTGACGCAGCTCTGCCCTGGACACTTCTTTGTCCTTTATCTGCCCTGGGAACATCCCACCTCCCAGTTGGCTCCCTCTCTGTGAAAGTCCTACCCCTAGGGACGGGGACATCACCTCCTTCCTGGCCAGCATCAAAGCAGGCCCTGAGCTGCCCAAAGGCCAGCTGCCCTTCTCCACGGCAGAAGGGGGAGGAACTGTGTCCTTGCCCATGGGCAGAAAATGGGCATTTACTGAGTACCAGCTGTGTACTTTGTTATTACTATGCCATATCCTTTAATGCCTTATTTCATCTTCCCAATAGTGGGGTGATGTGATATTATATTCCCATCTCAAAGATGAGAAACCAAAGTTACCTTTGTCTTACACAGACTTACCCAAGATTATAAATAGGAAGGGGCGGGGCTGGGGAACCTCACTCTGGGTCCTTCTGTGTCTGTGATGCCTTTTAGAGAGAGGGTGGGACTTACCCTGGTGGTCCAGTGGTTAACACTTAGCCTTCCAATGTAGGGGGTGAAGATTCAATCCCTCGCTAGGGAGCTAAGCTCCCACATACCTTGTGGCCAAAACAAAGCAGAAGCAATATGTAAGACTAAAAAAAAAGAGAGAGAGAAAGATGAAGAGTGAACCTGACCGCCTTAGAACTCATTTTCTTGGGTGAGTCTGGGAGCCCATTTGTGAGCACAAAGGATTGACAAGGCCCAGGGGAACTCCACAATTTTCTGTTCCCCAGACTGAGCTCTTAGAAGCCAGGGAGTTTCTCCCCCTCTTATAAGACCCGGAACCCATGTGGCAACCTTGCATAGACATCCGGCGCCTCTGCTCCAGAACCAGATGGGACCTTGGGAACTTCTTGTTTATACCCCCATTTTGCAGAGGAGAAGACTGAGGCTGAAACAGAGAATTGCCTCAGATTCCTCCTGAGGAGTAGCCAGGGTGACGATGGCTGCTCTCTACCCCTGACCAGCCCTCAAGGCCTGAAGACCCGTCTAGGACATGTCACAGGCCCTCAGACCTAGACAGGACTGAGGGAGGTGTTCATTAGTCAGTAGATGAATTTCTCTGAAGTACTACAGGCTGGTGTTTAAATGGTAAGCCCCTTGAGATCTGAGCTCATCCTTGCACCTTGTTGCACCTACAGAAAGCCACACCTGGCACCGTGCTTAGCTGGGCACTCCGCAAGGCAATAAGAAGGGGCCTGGAATCCCTGAGGCAGGGAGTCAGACTGCTGCGCTCCTGATCCAGTGCTACTTCTAAGGCCTCCCTCTAGAATAAGCAGGAAACACACAGGCTACAAGGTCTCCATGGCTCTGGAGAGAGTTTGTATGTGGGGCTACAGAATTCTAGAATTCTAAAGTCCCTGTCTCTTGGAGACTCTCCTGCCTCTGGCATAAATTCTTACCCAGGCTTAATTTGAATACTTCCAGTGACGGGGAGCTCACTCCTCCCTGCTGCTGGCCATACCAGTCAATGCCAAGTTCTCTTTCCTTCCTCCGATAACCATTGCTCTGGACTCAGGGCCGCTTGGGTTCCTGCTGACCGAGCTCCGAGACCATTTCTTGGCTGGTGGTGGCCGGTTCTCTGGCTGTGACTCCCCTCCCTGTTGCAGATCCTGTTGCCTAGCTTGAGGGTCAGGAAGATCAAGTTTGACTTGTCGCTTTTCCTCTCATCTTGTGACCTTGGACATGATACTGAGTTTCTCTGAGCCTTTGATTTCCTCCTTTGTAAAATGGTGATCACTTTATTGGATTGTTGAGAAGATTAAGTGAGAAAAGTCCTGAAAAGTGCTTAGCCTGATAGTTGGCAACGAGGAAGAACTCAATACATGCTAGGTAGCATTATTATGACCTCCTAATTTGTGAGCCAGGAGTGGTAACACCTGCCTTGTGGAGTCAGCTTGAGGATTACCACACAAGTGCTGAGCACAGATTTTGACTCATAGTGAAGATGGCCTCATAGTGACAGTTGTACTTCGTCACGCATGTCACCATCACAAAGAGAGGGTCCTGCCAAAGACAAGTGTGAGAAACAAGCACCCAGGGACCACTTTCTTGAGGCACACATCAGAGACTGATCCAAGCCCCTTTACTTAAAAATTTTGCGTTTCTTTCTTTCTTTTTCTTTCTCATCCTTATTCCAGTTGAGATGCTTTCAGCTGCATCTAACAGAAGCACCAAGTAAGATGGCTTGAAGGATAGATTTATTTTTGCATAGATCCTGTTGCCTAGCTTGAGGGTCAGGAAGATCAAGTTTGACTTGTCGCTTTTCCTCTCATCTTGTGACCTTGGACATGATACTGAGTTTCTCTGAGCCTTTGATTTCCTCCTTTGTAAAATGGTGATCACTTTATTGGATTGTTGAGAAGATTAAGTGAGAAAAGTCCTGAAAAGTGCTTAGCCTGATAGTTGGCAACGAGGAAGAACTCAATACATGCTAGGTAGCATTATTATGACCTCCTAATTTGTGAGCCAGGAGTGGTAACACCTGCCTTGTGGAGTCAGCTTGAGGATTACCACACAAGTGCTGAGCACAGATTTTGACTCATAGTGAAGATGGCCTCATAGTGACAGTTGTACTTCGTCACGCATGTCACCATCACAAAGAGAGGGTCCTGCCAAAGACAAGTGTGAGAAACAAGCACCCAGGGACCACTTTCTTGAGGCACACATCAGAGACTGATCCAAGCCCCTTTACTTAAAAATTTTGCGTTTCTTTCTTTCTTTTTCTTTCTCATCCTTATTCCAGTTGAGATGCTTTCAGCTGCATCTAACAGAAGCACCAAGTAAGATGGCTTGAAGGATAGATTTATTTTTGCACATTACGAAAATAGTGGAGTAGGGGCAGACTCTACTATAATCGGAAAGAGTTTAGAGCCCAAAGCTAGGCTGCGTAAGGAAGACTGATTGCTAGATTTATGACCTTGAGGCAGTTACTTCACCTTTCTGCGCCTCGGTTCGCCTCGGTTTTCATATCTGCAAGTGGCACTACCAGTAACTCCTTCCTTCCTGGGCTTTTGTGAGGATTAAATGGGTTAACAAGTGCAAAGTGATTAGAACAGCGCCTGGCACAACGTGAGTGGTACATTAGCACTGCCCGTTATTTGCGGCAGAGCAGGGACGATTCTGAGGCCCTTCCATGTGGGGACTCAGTAGTGCGAGCAGGCACTGGATTTTCCATTATCTGCTCCGCGGTTGTCACTCTCTTGTTTTTCCACTGTTACTCTGCTTCTGACTGGCCTCAGGCTTGGGTCCTCGTGTGCAAGGTGGCTGCAGTTGCGTCAGACATCACTCCTCATACAACACTGTCCAAAGCTACCAGAAGAGAGAATATCTTTTTTGCTTTTTTTTTTAAAGAGAGAAGAAAGTTTTCCCAAATGACATCTTTCCTGACATTTCTTTGGCTGGAAATGGATCAAATGTGTAAAACATACCACTTCAGGAAGAAGAGAATGGAGTTATTATGATTAGCTTGGCTTAACAAAGATTCTGCTTTCTAAGCCACTCATTCTTGGACCAGCTGGGCATCTACAGGGATAAAGGAGGGAATGGAATGATGAACCAGCCAACAGTGTCTGACTCAGGGTAACAGATATGGGGACAGGGCAGTGTGGCAAAGGCCCTGCAGTCATGCCGGCGTCAGCTTTGCTGAGATAATTTTTTTGGCTAGTCTTAAAGCCTGTCTGAGTTGGTGTCGGCTGCCACCGGGGCTGCCGAGGGCAGTAGTGGAGAAAGAGCAGACCCAGGGCCAAGCAAAGGCCTTGTCTGTGATCACTCACAATAATAGCAACCTCCATTTATTCAATAGTTTCATTTATCCAGTCTTACCTTCTCTACCCCATAACCTAAGTAGCAAGTACTATTTTGATTTTCACTGGCAGATGAGAAAACTGAGGCAGAGAGAGGAGAAGTGACATGCTTCTCCCGAGGTACTCCCGAGGCCCACCCGTAACCCTCTGGTCCTTCCTGGAGGTCGCCTGCAGCCTCGGTGGACTGGCTGTTATGTGTCAGTTGCTTCCTGCATCAAGCTACCTACATCCTGGGCATGCCAGGAAGTTAATGTGTCCGGTGACAATGCTCAAAAGTTGGTGGGTAAAAGCCCTAGCTTCCTTGGCCCTCAGGGGGCAATTCTGAGCTGTCTTCTATAGTCTCTTGAGGTGTGTATGACAGTAGTTAGCTTGCTTACAAAGGCACATGTATATGCCTTTTGTCTCTTCATCACGTTTTCCTACTCCCTCACCTGGACTTCTCAGGATCACCTCTCACAAAACTTGAGCTCAAGACTGCTTTAGATATGTAACCTGAACAAAGAGCCTTGTGTCAAGTTGCAGAGGGAGTCAGTGATGAGCTGGGAGACACACTGGGCCAGCCCTAAGTCTGAGGGCTGATGACCACTGGCCATCTTCCTGTCAGCAGAGGGATCAAGAGAGAAACAGGAGACCTCAACCTCAAACCCCAAACCCCAGCCGTCTTCAACTAGGCCCGCGCCAATGGTGGAGCGATCGGCTGGCGCAGTAGCCGAACTTGGTGCTTCCTGCAGGCCTGCTGGGCTCTGATAGCCGACCTCAGGGACTCATAAACCACCTGATGGGATGGGACCAGTGACCTGTGAACCGAATCCGAGGAACAATTTGGCCTTCCCCAGCCGGCTTCAAAGGAGCGATTACGGACCATCCAGGAAATAATACATTTCTTGGAAAAGACCGTAATTATGGAGCATTGAGTAAATAATACATGCTTTTAAAAAGTCTGCAATTATGTATTTATCCTATCTGTAATTAGGGAATTTTTAAAGGGTACATTATAGGTAATTTAAAAATAAAATAATGACACCACTCAAAACAAACAGCCCCAAACAAAGACAATTCAGGCCACCCCAAACTCAGCTGACTGATGATTTCAGGGAGAGTCACTGTCCTCAGCTTCATGGAAACCAGATGGCCCGTGTTCAGCTTGGGTGTGTGAGGTGAGCTTGACCCCAACCTTGTCTAGAAGTTTACTCATGCTCAAATTCTCTCCTTGACTAGCCTGTCCTTCACAGCCTCAATCTTCAGAGATTTCTTCTTCTTGTGACGCAGCTGACAAGTGACTGGTGAGCACTAGCAGCTTTTCTTGCCTTGATTCTTCCAGAAACTTCAAAACCTGGCTGTCCAATATGGTAGCTGCTAGCCTCTAAGTGAAAGTGAATCATTACTAAGTCGTGTCCAACTCTTTGTGACCCGGTGGACTGCAGCCCACCAGGCCCCTCTGTCCATGGAATTCTCCAGGCAAGAATATTGGAGTGGGTTGCCATTTCCTTCTCTAGGGGATCTTCCCAAGCCAGGGCTCGAACCTGAGTCTCCTGCATTGCAGGCAGACCCTTTACTGTCTGAGCCACCAGGGAAGACACTAAGTAGTGTGGCTATTTAAATTTGAATGAATGAAAGCTTAGGGATTTTCCCGGCAATCTAGTGGCTTAGACACCACGCTGCCACTGCAGGGGGCGTGGCCTCGATTCCTGGTTGGGGAACTGAGATCGTCCATGCTGCACGGCATGGCACCCCTGAAAACAAATACATAGATAAAGAAATCAATCAAAACAGAATTTTAAACAGTCAGTTCCTCAGGGTACTAGGCACATTTCCAGTGCTCTAGAACCACATATACAGCTGGTGGTTACCGTGCTGGGCTGTACAGATACAGAACGTCTCTGGCGCAGACCTGGTCTTGATCATCACAGCAAATGGAAATGGGTTTCCTTTGCTTGGAAGTTTTCTCCCCACTGGTCTGCCTGGTTAATGCAGCTCTGCTTGTCCTTGGGCCACGCGGACGCCCCCACTGGTCATCGCTCCCTGGCTTTTCTTCTCTGTGTCTGACACTCTTTAGCCTGTGTTGTTTCCACTCCAGTCTCCCCTGGCCCTGGCGAGCCCTGTTTCATTTATTTCATGACGCCCAGTAGCAGGCCATGATCTAGAGTCTTGGTGGAGAAGTTCTAGCTCAAAACTGCTGTGAAAGCCTTTGTCCCTTCCTCGTCTGCCTCGTTCCCCAGCTCAGTGTCTGTCTTGTCACTCTTGGGCACGTCAAAGACAGGCTCAAGGGAGTCACCTGGTGGTCCAGTGGGTAAGAATTGGTGCTTTCACTACTGTGGGCCCAGGTTCAGTCCCTGGTTGAGGAGCTAAGATCCCAAAAGTTGTGTGATGCAACCAAAACACAGCAAAAGCAAACTCAAAGGCAGTGTGTCCTGAGAGCGAGTGACGCCTGCCTGCCCATACTGCCCATGTGTAACTCTTGCTATTTAGCACTTGTCACTGCCTGGCTATAAGCAATGGGTAAGTATGGGCTTGTAAGGGGTAGGCATATCTAGGCAGGACCCCAGCATGCCAGGGCCCTGACTGGTGCCTTTTTCCTGTGGAAATGAGGCTCAGAAGCCTGATCTGGGAGCAGGGAGAAAGGCAGCTCCTGGCAGATGGGATGGGGTGGCAGGGACACCAGGTGGGCAGTCAGCACGTGGCCAAGGTGGACAGATCAGCAGGTTTATGGATGGGACGCCTGGCAACAAGTTCCCAGCAGGAGAACCTCCCTCTCCTGGTCTTGAAAGTGAAGTCGCTCAGTCATGTCCGACTCTTTGCAACCCCATGGACTGTAGCCTACCAGGCTCCTCCCTCCATGGGATTCTCCAGGCAAGAGTACTGGAGTGGGTTGCCATTTCCTTCTCCAGGGGATCTTCCCGACCCAGGGATCGAACCCTGGTCTCCCATATTCCAGGCAGACGCTTTAACCTCGGAGCCACCAGGGAAGCCCTTGATTTTCTCAGTGGAGCTTTTTGGAAAGTTGTGTTGATGTTGATGGTGGTAAGGAAGGCAAAGGTCGTTGTGGTGGTGGCAGTGGGAACTGTGGCCAGACCCCACCCCCAGGAAGTTAGGGCTCAAGGTGATCATGTCTGTGTGTCCTGGCTCAGCCTCCCTTCCTCCCTTCCTGTCCCAACTTGGCAGGCTCTGGGGTTTAGCTGGCTTTCCTTTTTTAGGGGAGCAAGATTACTTTACCATGGCCCTCTTCTCTGATGTCCTAGTGGGAGGGATGACATCTTACTTACTGAGAGCTACTCTGCGTCTGGACTCACTGGGTGCTGAACGAAGACCCAATGTTGGTAGAGTGAGAGGCTGGGAGGGCCTGCTCCCCTGCGCCTGAACCACAGACCAGCCTTTCTAAGCTTCAGGTCCTTTGCTGTGAACACCTCCGCCGTCATCCTATTGTGGGCGTTATGTGAAAGGATGCTTAACTTTTCAAGTTAAAGACTCTATTTAATAAAGTTTGAATGGCTGGTATATTTGAGTATTCAAAAATAAAAATAAAGTGAAAAGATGGTAGAGGAAAAATCTCCAGCTCCCCTGCCCCCATCTGTCCATTCCTACCTTCCAGCTGGACAGCATTACCCATTTCTCAGGTCCCAGAGGGTTTCTTTTTAAAGTGCTTACATTAAAGCAAACACAAACATGTATTCATTCCTCTGTGTGTTACAGACACAGGAGCACAGTGAGCACACGGCTCTGAGCTTGGGTTTTTAAGCTGTGTTTTAGCTACAGGATGCTGTGTGAGCGTGTGAGTTGTTCACTCTTTTGAAAGACTGTCACCCTGGATGAACCCACATGGTCTTCGAGCCCAGGGACTGTGCATTCTCCTTCTGTGGCCACCCTCAGGGCCCGACCTGGAGCTGAGCACAGCGTGGCGCAGCACGACCTAGGTTATCACCGGAACCGTGTTCTTAGTGAATTGTGTGACCTCTGTTTCTATATCGTAAAATGGAGATGATAAGAATCTCTTGCTGAAAGGGTTGCTGTTGCTGTGATTCACTAGAGGGCCAAATGGACAGTGCCTGGCACACAGTAGGTGGTCACTGAGTAGGGGAAATGATAGCAGTGCGGGGCATCAGGGTGGCCGGGACAGAGGTGGGCTGCGAGGTCGTCTCTCCTTTAGCTGGGTGGGGGGGCAGGTAGGGAGTGTTGGGCATGACCTTACTGTCTGTCCTTGTTTACAACAGAGCTTGGAGCTCGCACCTCTTCATCTGTGTCCCGTCAGAGGCCAGGCAACGGGGAAATCTCGCCAGAGTGGTGGTGTGATGGTTGGAAGGAGCCTGTCAGGTCCCATCAGCGTCCGGAGACAGGTTGTCACGGCAGAGGCTTGTGAAGGCAGCGTGTACTGTTCAGGCACGCCCTCCCCGTCCCTACCTCCAGGGCTTCCAGGAGGGTTAAGGACCTCCGTGTTGCAGTGTTCTTACACGTGTCCGCCGGAGCCCCTTAGAGCCCACTGGAGCTGTTCTCAGTGCTGGTGGAGAGGCAGGGGGAGGACCCCAGGCCCGGGCATCCTCTTGCCACGCTGGCAGGACAGAGCGGATGCCCAGAAAGATTCACCCGGATAGAGCTCATCCGCAGCCCAGCACCTCTGGCCTCCAGCACCCTATCAGGCCTCACTGCTCCTTCTGCCCCTGTGACCTGTCTTCCTCGCTGTCCCTGGAATCAGTGACTCACCGGTCAGTGCTGACTGCCTTTCTCCTGGGCTTACTTGAGTGCATGTCTGGCCCAATTCCTGTCTGTGGTAGAATCCTCTGTGATAGATTCCTCTGTGCATCGCTTCATCTGCCCCAAAGTAGCTGGTCGGGCAGCATTTGGAGCTGGGCAGGAATGACTGCCAGCCCCTCCACTCTTTAGGCAGATGCTTCATGCTCTTAACTCCCCAGCAGTAGTCTCACCTCCTTCGGTTCCGCTCCTGACCACTTTTCCTTTCCAAGCCCTTCTCTACTACTGGACACCAAGTACCGGGTGGTCTGCCCTGGACTATTGCCCCAGTGTCACTTTCTGCAAAGAAAATAGGATACTATACTAAAGAATATGGACTTCAGAGTCATACTGTCTGGGTTTAAGTCACGTACTGGCTATGTGTCCTTTGGCAAGGCGCCTCACCCTCTGAGCCTCAGTGTCCTTGTCTGTAAATAGGAGTAATGTACCCACCATCCGGGTGCTGAGTGATTGAGCAGAGGCAGGTAAATGACATGCAGTCACTGGCAGAGTGAACAGTTGACATGTTAGCTATTAGCATGATACTGTGGATGTCTGATTTCTATGATTTCTATCACAGGAAGAAATATGCTGACCATCATCCTACCCACCCCCATGTGAGAGAGGCTGACCTGGTAGGGGACAGAGGAGAGGAGAATGGCCATTTATTTTGGGAATACAGGAGAAATCTGATCTATTTCACTGTACTGCCCCCTCAGGCCTCCCTGCTCCCCATCCAGACCCAATCACCTAATCCTCCCCACAGAGGGATTCCCAGGCTCCCAGAACCCTGATGCATAAACCTGGGGCCCTGCAGGCAGGTGTCGGCCACAGGAATAGTGGGTTTACAAGGTAAGGGCGTATAAGATGTGACAGGCCCAGAATTAGCAATGCAGTTCCTCTGTCATTTTTATCATTGGCCCCTGCAGGGAGGAGCTGATTAAATGGATATTCAACTCTTTGCATTAATGTGCATCCAGCTTCAATTTGCATTTCATTAGCTGCACAAAAAGCATAATTTTATTATTTGCCGTTGGAAAGCAGATCTCTGCTAACAAGCAGCTACACCTGTTACTGAAATATGATGTGACTGACTTGCTCTGCTGTCTTGCTGGCTCTGCCATCCTCAGTCCCTCAGCAGACTTCCGGCTCTATTGAGGAGGATGATTTCAGCCGCATCACAGCAGACTCTGTTCTCCTTGTGGTCCTGATCCGTCAGAGGGCTTCTTGGCCTTCCCGTGGCCACAGGGCATGGACCCACTGGATCCGTGTTCCAATGCACCCAGGAAGGCAAGGGTTGACTGCTATCTTTTTGGACAGTGGTATCATCAGTAATCACTATCCATTGTCTGAACAGTATACCCACCATTATAACATCACCGCCCACCGCCACCTCCACCATCACCAGCCTCATCACCTCCAGCATCGTCCCCTCTGCTGCCTCTACCATGCTGATGCTTCTATGGCCACAACCATGATCGTCGTCATCACCAGCATCAGCTCCAGCCCCGTGCCGCTGCCGTTACCAGCACTGCACCCATCCCAACACGGTCTCCATCAGATCATCACCACCCCCCTCACCACCGTCACCACTGTAGCACTGCTATCCCCACGACCGGTGTTGTTGCCATCAGAATCATCACTGCTTTCATCATTACTGCTGCCGTCGTTTCTGCTGTCAACACTGAGCTCTCCATTACTTCTGCCTCCATGAAAACCTTGGCCCTTGGTGATACTGCTGGACTGAACGCAACCTTAGAGGACAGCAGGGCCCAGATGACCAGTGACATTGTAACTGAAAGTGGGGTCTGGCTTCTTGCTGCTTGAAGAGCTGATAAAGAAGCCAAGTTGGTGGAAAAGAAAATTGGCTTTAGTTTGGATGCCAGCAACCTGGGGCAAGGGTGGACTGTCCAAAGACCACCTCCTCCCTAGTGACAATCAGTGAGTTAGAGCTCTTATAGGCTGAGGGAGTGGGCTACATTCAGAAAGCAGCACAGTCAGCTCAGGCAGTCATCTTGAAATTGGTCATTGGTGGTCTGACCAGCATCATCTTGATTGTTTTAGGTACAGTTAATCTTCAGTTCCAGGGTTGGTTTGTTTCCATTTCTTGAGGCCAGTTCTCAAAACTGTGGCAGTTTATGTCATGAATTCAGTCTAGTCATCATGTAGGTGACTTCTCCACCTGGTAGCGGTTTCAGTATCTACAAGACAGCTCACAGGATGTGGCTCAGATATTACCTATGGCCCTTGAGAAGGAGCCGAATGTCCATGACTGTGCTTACTGACTAAACTTAAATTATTTGATCTCCTTTGACTGGTTTCCTTTGTTTCTGCATGGTTTCACTTCTCTGATGAAATTTATTCTTTGGCTAAATTTTTCCCCTGACAAAAGGCAGGCTGAGAATATGGGGGGCAAGGTCCGTAGCGTCCTGCTCCATTTCACTGTGAGAGGATCTGGAGATTGGAAACACAGGGAAAGGAACAGTCAAGTCATTAAGGGAGGCTGACTTTGGAGGTAGGTAGAACTGACCTCATGAATGAGTCACTTACCTGAGTCCTAGTTCCTCATCTGTACAATGGGGCAAATAACACCCTCTTTGTTGAGTTGAGTGTCAATTAAACGAGAACATGTATATTGAGGATCTGTATAGTGGACACTATCGGTTCTCTGCCTTGAATCCCCCTGGATCTCCTTCATGAGTTCTGTGTGTCTAGCCCGGCTTCTGAAGGTTTCCCTCCTAATATGTCAAAGCTTCAAGCTTCTGCAGAGGCCCGCCTTCGGGCTACTGCAGCAACTTCACTCAAGGATTATTCTCAGAGTAAGCAATGGTCAATGAGGCAGGAATATGGGCGCTTTGATTCAAGGTTGAGCAAGTTTGGTGTGTAACCTACCCTCTAGATCTCCCTGTGGGATCAGGCCATGCTGGACTTTATCTGTGACTGTATCAGAGCATGGCCTCTTGCCCTTCTCTGCCTGGCTTTCCACACTTCCTTAGTGGCTTCTCCTAGGATAAATTTTGTGATATGTCACTTGCACAGGAATCATCATCTCAGGGTCTGCTTGTGACTTGCATGGCACATGGCAGGATTTCAACGTGCACCGGTTCCCTTCCCTCCCCTCTCCATCGGTCAGGTTTATTAGTTAATAGAGGGCTTTCCCATATGCTGTTCACTGGAAGTGTATGCTAACCCTGACAGTTTTTCTAGAGTGGGAATTATTATCCCCATTTTACAGACAGAAACAGAGGCTGAAGTTGTGGAAATTAAGTGGAAAAGGCGGGACATGAACCATATTTTCTGAGAGTCAATTCTTCCTGCTGTACCAGCCTGCAGAATTTCTGAGCTCAGTGTGGGCTCAAGCCTGGGTCAACATCTGTGAATGGTGATTGTAAGTCAGTGCCCAGGTAGAGTGATCTAACTCCCATCTTTTCCACTCCCTCACCTTAAACACCAATAGCATCACCAACACAATGGGACCACCATGGAAAAAGGGATGGCCTGCTGGTTTAAAAGAAAAACTACGCAGAAAAGAAGTTTCCCAGGTGGCTCAATGGTAAAGAACCTGCCGGCTGATGCAGGAAACGTAGGAGACATGGTTTAATCCCTGGGTTGGGAAGATTCCCTGAAGAAGGAAATTGCAACCCACTCATGTTCTTGCTTGGATAGTCCCATGGACAGAGGAGGCTGGTGGACTACAGAGTCAAATATGATTTAGTGACTCAAAAAAACATGCAGTGACTGTCAATGTAGGGCAAACCCCACCACAATACTGTAAAGTAATTAGCCTCCAATTAAAATAAATAAGTTAATTAAAAACATGCAGTAAAAGGGACCTGGTGCCCCTGCTCACATGCACTGTAACCTTGGGCAAATTATTTAACCACTCTGAGCCCTCGTTTCCCATTTAGTCCTCCCAACCCCTTGGTGGGATTTCCCTGATAGCTCAGTTGGTAAAGAATCCACCTGCAATGCAGAAGGCCTGGGTTTGATCCCTGGGTTGGGAAGATCCCCTGGAGAGGGGAAAGGCTACCCACTCCAGTATTCTGGCCTGGAGAATTCCATGGACTGTATCGTCCACGGGGGTCACAAAGAGTCAGACAGGACTGAGTAACTTTCACTTTCACTTCCCTTTGACTTTCAACCACTTGGTGAGGCAGGGCTATTATCATCCCAGTTTTTCAGATGACCAAAAGTGGTAACAGGTGTTCTGAGAACGGGAAGATAGGTCAGAACAGAGAATCAGTTCCTTTGTCCCCTTCTCCCAGCTTGAGAATCTTCTGAGTTACGTTTCTGAAGAACTAGGCCTGGCTTCAGCTCAAAGACTTCTCTACACCAGGGGCCTTGCTCTCTTGCAAAGTGCCCCCTCCCAACTCAGCTCCTTCCCCGCACAGCCAGCTGACTTTCCCATGGTCTCTGCACACTGGGTCAGGTTGAAGTTTGGGGGGTTGTTTGGAATGACCATGCCTAACAGGGAGTTGAAGACAACTTCCTACTTCCTCATATCTACCCTTTCTCAGGTTTGTCCCAGCGAGGAGGGAGTAGGACAGCCCCTTACACATCACTGTCACCCCAGGTCTTTTTCCTTTGGACCTGTGCTCAGCAGCCCTCTAACAAGATCATTGTAGTGTGTTGAAACTGTTTATGTGCCTGACTCCTCTATGAGATATGTTCTTTAATGGTAGGGACTTTATCTTCAGTTCAGTTCAGGCACTCAGTTGTGTCCGACTCTTTGCAACCCCATGGACTACAGCACAGCAGGCTTCCCTGTCCATCACCAACTCGGGGGTCACAAAGAGTCAGACAGGACTGAGTAACTTTCACTTTCACTTCCCTTTGACTTTCAACCACTTGGTGAGGCAGGGCTATTATCATCCCAGTTTTTCAGATGACCAAAAGTGGTAACAGGTGTTCTGAGAACGGGAAGATAGGTCAGAACAGAGAATCAGTTCCTTTGTCCCCTTCTCCCAGCTTGAGAATCTTCTGAGTTACGTTTCTGAAGAACTAGGCCTGGCTTCAGCTCAAAGACTTCTCTACACCAGGGGCCTTGCTCTCTTGCAAAGCGCCCCCTCCCAACTCAGCTCCTTCCCCGCACAGCCAGCTGACTTTCCCATGGTCTCTGCACACTGGGTCAGGTTGAAGTTTGGGGGGTTGTTTGGAATGACCATGCCTAACAGGGAGTTGAAGACAACTTCCTACTTCCTCATATCTACCCTTTCTCAGGTTTGTCCCAGCGAGGAGGGAGTAGGACAGCCCCTTACACATCACTGTCACCCCAGGTCTTTTTCCTTTGGACCTGTGCTCAGCAGCCCTCTAACAAGATCATTGTAGTGTGTTGAAACTGTTTATGTGCCTGACTCCTCTATGAGATATGTTCTTTAATGGTAGGGACTTTATCTTCAGTTCAGTTCAGGCACTCAGTTGTGTCCGACTCTTTGCAACCCCATGGACTACAGCACAGCAGGCTTCCCTGTCCATCACCAACACCCTGAGCTTACTCAGACTCGTGACCATTGAGTCAATAATGCCATCCAACCATCTCATCCTCTGTCATCCCTTTCTCCTCCTGCCTTCAATCTTTCCCAGCATCAGGGTTTTTTCCAATGAGTTAGTTCTTCACATTAGGTGGCCAAAGTATTGGAGCTTCAGCTTCAGCATCCAGTGAATATTCAAGACTGATTTCCTTTAGGATTGACTGGTTTGATCTTCTTGCAGTCCAAGGGACTCTCAAGAGTCTTTTCCACCACCACAGTTCAAAAGCATCAATTCTTCAGCACTCAGCTTTCTTTATAGTCCAACTCTCACATCCATACATGACTACTGGAAAAACCATAGCTTTGACTAGATGGACATTTCTTGGCAAAGTAATGTCTCTGCTTTTTAATATGCTGTCTAGGTTGGTCACAGCTTTTCTTCCAAGGAGCAAGTGTCTTTTAATTTCATGGCTGCAGTCACCATCTGCAGTGATTTTGGAGCCGACCCTCCCACCCCCACCAAAATAAAGTTTCTCAATATTTCCATTGTTTCCCCATCTATTTACCATGAAGTGATGGGACCAGATGCCATGATCTTCGTTTTCTGAATGTTGAATTTTAAGCCAACTTTTTCACTCTACTCTTTCACTTTCATTAAGAGGCTCTTTAGTTCTTCACTTTCTGCCATAAGGGTGGTGTCATCTATATTTCTGAGGTTATTGATACTTCTCCTGGCAATCTTGATTCCAGCTCTGATTCATCCAGCCTGGCATTTTGCATGATTTACTCTGCATATAGTTACATAAGCAGGGTGACAATATACAACCTTGACCTACTCCTTTCCTGATTTGGAGCCAATCTGTTATTCTAAGCCAAGTTCTAACTGTTGTTTCTTGACCTGCATACAGATTTCTCAGGAGGCAGGAAAGGTTGTCTGGAATACCCATTTCCTGATGAATTTTCCACAGTTTGTTGTGGTCCACACAGTCAAAGGTTGTGGCATAGTCAATAAAGCAGAAGTAGATGTTTTTCTGGAACTCTCTTGCCTTTTCCATGATCCAGTGGATGTTAGCAATTTGATCTCTGGCTCTTCTGCCTTTTCTAAATTCAGCTTGAACATCTGGAAGTTCATGGTTCACATACTGTTGAAGCCTGGCTTGGAGAATTTTGAGCATTACTTTGCTAGCATGTGAGATAAGTGCAATTGTATAGTAGTTTGAATATTCTCCAGATTGCCCTTCTTTGGGATTAGAATAAAAACTGACCTTTGTCAGTTCCATGGTTTCTGCTGAGTTTTCCAAATTTGCTAACATATTGAGTGCAGCACTTTCACAGTATCATCTTTTCAGGATTTGAAATAGTTCAGCTGGAATTCCATCCCCTCCATTAGCTTTGGTCATAGTGATGAACAGTATGAGAAGGCAAAAAAGATATGACCTCATTTTAATTCTCTTTAAATCTCCAAGGCCCAGCCCTGGGTCTGGCCCAGAGCAAGTCCTCAAGAATAGCATATTACAGTGGCTCTTGGAGTCAGGTGGATTTGCATTCCAATTCCAGTTCTACTGTCTCTTAGCTGTATAGTCTTGGGCAAAGCACAGTGCTTCTTTGAACCTCAGTTTCTTCATCTGTGAAATGTGTCTAATAGTATCACCTACTACACAGGGCTATAATGAGGATCACATGGGATTACAAATGGAGAATGCCAAGTCCTGTACCCGTTCTGCAGTGAGAAACCTCTGGGCCTGAGAAGTGTCCAGCACCTGCTCCCCGCTCCACAAGGGTCTTGTTGGAGCTGGACACGCTTCTAGTGGGGTGGCCAAATAGCCTGAGAATTCTGAGCCTTTCACCTGCCTAGTGCTGGTGCTGTTGTCATTTTGCCTGCAGACTGCAGATGGCTGTCTCCCTGCAGAGTCGCCAGGCAGGAGACGTCTGTAGGCAGCGGATGCAGACAGAATGGAGCAGGCTTGAACCCCGACACTGACTACCGTGGTCTGACTGGATACACATCTCCAGACTTCAAGGCAAGCGTCTCTGGCCAGACTCACTGTGGAGATCCTAAATTGGCACCCTGTGGAGTGAGCTGTCTGATTGTACAAAAGCAGTATTTCTGGTTTTCAAAAGAGCTGCATAATTTAAAATGCATAAGACAAAAAGTGGGATTAAGGCAATCTGATAGACTCTCCAGACTGGGGTATCAATTATACACACTCAACTCCTAAAGCTTTATTTGTGAGATTCGGAATTTATTATCTGTCTGAAGCACTAATTACCAGGTTTCTCTTTCAGTCTTACAGGTCTCTTTTCAAATTTATCTCCTTGTTTTTTCTTTCCCCTGACTGGGGCCAAGTAACTCCTGTTCCTGGAAGGGAAACTGCCTGCTTGGAAAGGAACAGAGGGTGATATCTGAGTTTAGCTTGGTCCATTCCGGGCACTTTGGGGAAGCTGGACAGAGGGGAGGAGGACTCAGATGGATAGATTTGAACAGGTGAACGGTTGCCATTTTTACCCCTCTCGGGGTCACATGTGTTTCTCGTTTAAGAAGACAACTACTTCCATGTCGTGTACTTTCCTTTCCCTTTCATGCACAGCTTTTTACCTAGTTGGATTTGCATTCCAATTCCAGTTCTACTGTCTCTTAGCTGTATAGTCTTGGGCAAAGCACAGTGCTTCTTTGAACCTCAGTTTCTTCATCTGTGAAATGTGTCTAATAGTATCACCTACTACACAGGGCTATAATGAGGATCACATGGGATTACAAATGGAGAATGCCAAGTCCTGTACCCGTTCTGCAGTGAGAAACCTCTGGGCCTGAGAAGTGTCCAGCACCTGCTCCCCGCTCCACAAGGGTCTTGTTGGAGCTGGACACGCTTCTAGTGGGGTGGCCAAATAGCCTGAGAATTCTGAGCCTTTCACCTGCCTAGTGCTGGTGCTGTTGTCATTTTGCCTGCAGACTGCAGATGGCTGTCTCCCTGCAGAGTCGCCAGGCAGGAGACGTCTGTAGGCAGCGGATGCAGACAGAATGGAGCAGGCTTGAACCCCGACACTGACTACCGTGGTCTGACTGGATACACATCTCCAGACTTCAAGGCAAGCGTCTCTGGCCAAACCCACTGTGGAGATCCTAAATTGGCACCCTGTGGAGTGAGCTGTCTGATTGTACAAAAGCAGTATTTCTGGTTTTCAAAAGAGCTGCATAATTTAAAATGCATAAGACAAAAAGTGGGATTAAGGCAATCTGATAGACTCTCCAGACTGGGGTATCAATTATACACACTCAACTCCTAAAGCTTTATTTGTGAGATTCGGAATTTATTATCTGTCTGAAGCACTAATTACCAGGTTTCTCTTTCAGTCTTACAGGTCTCTTTTCAAATTTATCTCCTTGTTTTTTCTTTCCCCTGACTGGGGCCAAGTAACTCCTGTTCCTGGAAGGGAAACTGCCTGCTTGGAAAGGAACAGAGGGTGATATCTGAGTTTAGCTTGGTCCATTCCGGGCACTTTGGGGAAGCTGGACAGAGGGGAGGAGGACTCAATGGATAGATTTGAACAGGTGAACGGTTGCCATTTTTACCCCTCTCGGGGTCACATGTGTTTCTCGTTTAAGAAGACAACTACTTCCATGTCGTGTACTTTCCTTTCCCTTTCATGCACAGCTTTTTACCTAGAGCCATCTTGTTCTTTTGCCTGTTTGCCTGTCTATCTGAGGATCACTAATCCTACTCTGGAGTCTCAGCTCCCTGTGCTTTCTCCAATGGAGAAAGCACATGCATCACACACGCTATCAATGTCATCGACCTGAAATAGCGTCACGCAGACTGACTGGTGCCTTCGGAACGGGGAGTGCCCGGTGTCTGGCCGCCGCCTCCTCCTGGGGCCCTCCTTGATCAGCATCCTGGAGATGCACTTCCTGTCTCTCCTGTGTCCGTTTCCTGTATTTTCAGTATCCCTCTACTTTAGTTTACCACTTTGTTTTGTCAGAGCACATCCTCCAATAGCTTTTACGAAAAAAATCCAGAAGAGGCAAAAGTTTTGCCTTTCTGAAAATCACACTTGTTGGATATTCAAAGTTGGTTCATTATTTTCCTTTTTAAAAAATTGTATCCATTTATTTGGGGCTGTGCTGGCTGAGTTTCTGTCGCTGTGCTGGCTTTTCTCTAGTTGCGGCGAGCAAGGTCTGGTCTCTAGTTGTGGTGTGCTAGCTTCTCACGGCGGCGGCTGCTTTCGTTGCAGAGCATGGGTTCTGGGGCGTGCAGGCTTCAGTAGCTGCTGCACATGGGTCAGTAGTGATGGTTTCTGGGCTGTAGAGCACAGGCTCAATAGTTGTGGCTCACGGGCTTGGTTGCTCTGCGGCACGTGGGATCTTCCCGGACCAGGAATTGAACACGTCCCTCCTACACTGGCAGACGGATTCTTTACCACTGAGCCACCAGTGAAGCCTGAAGCTCCTTTTTTTCTGAAATGTGAACATTTCCCCATTATGTTTTGGTTTCTAGTGATGTAAAGAAGTCAATGTCATTCTGCTCCTCAGTTCTGAGTATGTTACCTTTTTTTTTTTCTTTTCTTGTAAAACCTTGAGAAAGCTTGTGGGCCCTTTTTGTTGCCAGAAGACTAAAGTTGACCTTCAGACTGTGCTGAAGGTCTATTTTTATCCATCGTGTTGAGCAGTTAATGGAACTTTTAGTTTACAAACTCATGCCCTCTGTTTCTGGGAAATCTTCCCAAATTATTTCTTGGATGACTTCCTTCCCTCTGTTTCTTTGGTTCTGTCTTTCTGGGAACTCTTATAATTATATACATTTGACTTCCTGGGTTGGTTCTCTCGTTTTGTCTTTTTTTTCCTTCTTTTCCCTTTGTATTTTTGGTCTCCTTTTGGAAATGTTCCTTCAGCTTTAACTTCTAATCATTGTATTGAGCTTTATCACTTTCTTATCTTATACATTTAATTTACAAATTTACTGAAGTATAATTGATTTACAATGTTGTTTTAATTTCTGCTGTATAGCAAAGTGATTCAGTTACACACACATACATTTTTGTTTATATTATTTTCCATTATAGTTTATCATAGGGTATTACATAAAGTTCCCTGTGCTATACAGTAGGATCTTGTTGTTTATTCATACATTTAACTTTCAAATTATTCTCCATGCTGCCCCTAAGTGGGGAGAAGGCAATGGCACCCCACTCCAGTACTCTTGCCTAGAAAATCCTAGGGACAAGGAGCCTGGTAGGCTGCAGTCCATGGGGTCGCTGAGGGTCAGACATGACTGAGCAACTTCCCTCTCACTTTTCACTTTCATGCATCGGAGAAGGAAATGGCAACCCACTCCAGTGTTCTTGCTTAGAGAATCCCGGGATGGGGGAGCCTGGTGGGCTGCCATCTATAGGGTTGCACAGAGTCAGACATGACTGAAGCGACTTAGCAGCAGCCCCTGAGTGATTGTGTCATAGGCTCATTGTATTGAAGATTTCCATGGCTTTCTATTGCCTCAAAAAGTCCCTTGTTTTTGGTGACCTTCATGCCCAGCCTGTTTCTCCAGCCTTATCACATTAAGCCCCTCCCTGTCACCCCAGCTGCAGCTGCTCCAGCCACCTCATCACACCGCACACATGAAGCGCCCTCTTGCCTCCGGGCCTTTGCTCTGTTTCTGCCTAGGATCCTCTTGCTTCAGCTGGACTATGTCCTATCATCCCTACTGGATTATGAGGTCCCTGGGGTCAGAGTCAAAGCATGGTCCCATCTATTTGCCCAGTACCTACCAAGCCCCTGGACCATGGTAAGTAGGTGTTCAATACTTGAAGATTCTTTTTTTTTTTTAAAGATATTTATTTTGGGGTCTTTTGTTCTGACGCACAGACTGTCTAGTTGTGGCGTTCAGGCTCTGGAGTGTGCAGACTCAGTAGTTTCGGCATGAGGGACGAGTTGCTCCTCCACAAGTGGGCTCTAAGTTCCCCAGTCAGGGACTGAATCTGCTTCCCTGCGTTGCAAGGTGGATTCCTAACCCTTGGACCACCAGGGAGGTCCCAATACTTGAAGATTTTTGATAAACACACGTGTTTATTGAGTGTGCTTGCGTGCTCTGTCCTGTCTGACTCTTTGTGACCCCATGGGCTGTAGCCCGCCAGATTCCTCTGTCTGTGGGATATCCCAGGCAAGAATACTGGAGGGGGTTGCCACTTCCTCCTCCAGGGTATCTTCCTGACCCAAGGATCAATTCTGTGTCTCCCGAGGCTCCTGTAATCACAGATGGCTTCTTTACCCCTTGGGCCACCTGGAAAGCCCGCTTGTTGAGTGTGCTCATGTGTAAGCCTCTGGACTAGTCTCATGGAAATCAGGGATGATTTCAGTTCAGTCCTTGCACTAGGGTGATTACATTAGTGGGGTGAGGGCCCACCAGGGCTGCTCATATCTGTGCATGCAGACTGTGGTCAGTATACAAGGAGCAGGACACACAGTGTGCAAGGAGGATTTCTGAGGAAAAAACCCTTCCATCAAATCTAGTTAAATAAAGCACCAAAGCCTTCGTGAGAGGCGCCAGAGTGTAGCCTCTTTGGACATGCACGTGGGCGTGGATGCTTCTGCGTGACCCCCTGCCTCCCTAGGTGGGCCTCGCCCCTTGGTCCTTGTTGCTGCCTCTCCAGGCCAATGTGTCCTCCTCTCAAGGACAGGCTGAGATCATTTTCCATTTGCTTCAGTGATGAGCAGCAGGCTGGGTTTTCCCAAAAGCCCTTCTCTGTAAACAGGAACAAATTGGGAAGAGCTGAATTCTCCCAGCTCAGGCTAACCTTGCCATGGTGGGGTCCACAGTGTCCGCAGGGAGCCCTGGTTTAAGAGTATTTGTCTTTATTTACTGGGCGTGTCCTGTAAGCCAGGCACTATGCTAAGTGCTACAGGTATGTGATCTCATCTGTGAGATCATGACCTCACAGTAGATCCGTGGGCTAGGTGTTGTTGCCATCATTTTATACATGAGGAAACTGAAGCTCAGAGAGGTCAAGGTCACACAGGCCCGAAAAACAGCCAGGACTCAGGTCTGATGACTGTTTGTTAACACAGTAAGGAAGAAAATTAAGAGAGAAAGAGGGCACAAAGATTCTCATTTGGAACTCCTATGGAAGGGCTCTTGGCAGGAGGCACCTCAGGGAACCAGGGTAGAGAGATGAGGCTGGGGGGCGGTCCTGTGCATCTTTCATCCCTGGGCCACGGCAGGACACAGATGTGACCTTGGGAATCACCGTCTCTTCCTACTGCACAACCTGCATGATGCACTTGGGTGAGGGCCTTGGTCAGGAGCCAGGGTGTGGCCCCCCAAAGTTGCCTCATTTGTGGCTTGTGTTGTCAGCCAGGGGCAAAGGCAGAAGAAAGATTTAGTTACGCAGCTTGAAGGTGGAAGGAGCCTCAGAGACTGTCCAGCCGGATCCCCTTGCCTCACTCTCCAGGGGGAAGTGACCTGCCCAGGGCCACCTAGTGAGAGGGGCAGGGACTGGCTTACCCCAGGGATCATGCCAGGGCACTTCAGAGAGGCTTCTCTGATCCAGAGCCACCAAGAACACAGCTCAGATTGCCCAGAGAGGACCAAGAACAACCCAAGACAAGGTGGGGGTGATTGCCACTTGTGTTTTTAAGTAAAGGGTGCCGTTTGATCAATTTTGGTTCCTAAGAACAACTCTAGCAGCCAAGGAAGACGTGCCCAAGGAGGCCGCTGTGGCAGAGACAGGCCTCATTTTGAACCTTCTAAACAGATCCCTGTCTTGTTACTTACACACTGCTGGGGGCAGGGGGTGGTGGGAGAGCAAATTGGCCCATGGTTACGGAAAGCAAGTATATGGAGAAGTCAAGAGATGCTCACACGCTGTGACTCACAAGTCTATTCCTCAGAGTAGAAGCTGGAAAATCTCATAGCCTCTCTCACCCCCAGAAGTTATCTACGCAGAAGGAAATTTACTTTTCTGCAGTTGTGTGGAGGAGATTTCTTTTGTGGGGGAAGGGTGGCACATGGGTGGAACAAGAAGGGAGACCCCTGTCTGGCCTAAAGAATTGGATTTTGGCCCTGATGGGAGAGGGGATGGGGCAGAAGCTGATTGAGAAGCATTAATAAAAGCTGTGGGGAGACGCAGAGCTCATGGAGGCTGGCTTTGGGATTAGGTCCACATAGTGTCATTATGCTGCTAGAACTGAATGGCAGAGTGGCATGGGGTCAGGGAGCAGTTCCCAAGCAGGCAGTTCCCATCCAGCCAGGTAGAGGGTCCTGGGTGCATGAAGCCTCTTTGATTTGCCCACAGTCCTCCCAGGGGAATGGGTCAGGCTTGCTTCCAAGGGCACGTGAGGCACCTGCCGCATCTCCCAGCAACAACTGGGGGAGGTTTGTGGAGGGGGGTGATAACACTTTGAAGTTACACAGGTGGGAGCTCAGAGCCACCAGCATGTAAATATTAATGCTAATACAGCTACATTTATTGCACAGCTGTCATTAAATAATATTTGATTGAATAATTTTTAATGGTTGTCATAGTATTCTATTGTTTGGATATATTGTGGTAAATCTGTCTGATCCTTTAATTAAGTTGTTTCTCTTTACAAGCAACTATGTAATAAATATTTGTGAACGTTTGTGACTATCTCCTAAGGAGACTTTACTAGAAATAGATTTACTGGGGCAATGGCTTTGCAAAATTTTAAGGCGTTTGATACAAATCGCTTAGCTGTCCTCTGCAATTGTGTGAATTTATACTCCCACCAGCTATAAATCAAAGTACCTGTTTTCTCACACTCTTGCCAAGATGAAATATTATTATTTAAAAATATATTTTGCAAATTTAAGGGCCGAAAATTATAGTGTCTCATTTTCATTTCTTTTCCAGAGAAGGTAAACTTTTTCATGTTTACTGAACATTTATTTCTTGGCATTATTTGTTCATCTTTTTTCATTTTTTTCCCCATCTGGGCATTCATGTTTTTTTCTAATACAATTTGAAGCACTGTTTCTATGTTGAGGATGTAACTATTTTTCTATCATGTGATTTGCATTTTTCCAGTTTGTCTCTTACAGTTTTATGTGGTTGTTTGCTTTTGACTTTTATTTTGAAATAATCTCAAGCTTATCAAAAAAAGTGCGAGTACAGTACAAAGACTTTTTTATCCAGACTCATCTGAGGGTAAGTTCTTGACCTGGTGTCCATCATCCCTGGGGACTTTAGTGTGTATTTCCTACCAACAAGGACCTTCTCATACATGACCGCAATACAACCACCAAAATCAGGAAGCTGACCTTGTACGGAAATATGGGTACCAGCTATTCTTCAGACATTATTCAACTTTTGCTAATTGTTCCAGCAATGTCATTGGCAGCAGAAGGATCTGGTTCAGAATCATGCGCGGCAGTTAGCTGTGTTTCTTTACTGTCCCCAGTCTGAAATGGGTCTTCAGGCTTTCGTTACCTTGACACTGTCGAAGAAGGACATAGACCAGTTGTTTTGTTGATGCCCATCAAAGTGTGTTTTTTCATGTTTCCTCTTGTTTGCTTCATCTTATCCATATTGAGTGGGCTACCCTGGTGGTTCAGCATTAAAGAATTTGCCTGCAGCGCCAGAGATTCAGTAGATTGGGGTTCCATCCCTGAATCAGAAAGGTCCCCTGAAGGAGAAAATGGCAACCCACTCCAGTATTCTTGCCAGGAAAATCCTGAGCATCCATCAGCTCACACATGATCTGGATTGGTCTCATTACAAAGTAAAGCTTTGATCACTTGATTAAGGTGGTGTCTGCCAGCTCTCCTCACTGGAAAATTACCTTACCCCTTGGAAATTAATACATATTTTATAGGGAGATACTTTGAGAGTATGTAAATATCTTCAGCTCAGTTCAGTTCAGTCGCTCAGTTGTGTCTGACTCTTTCCGACCCTATGGATCACAGCACGCCAGGCCTCCCTGTCCATCACCATCTCCC